>CCBP010000117.1:182314-210064 GCA_000765035.1 Trametes cinnabarina | reverse complement strand
GTCCTCATTGACANCCTCCAGCATTCAATGAGCCAATTCCCGCCTGCCTGACGAATCTCCTCCTCGGCCAACGGACCCTCGATATCCACCTCCCCGTCGGATGTGGCGCCATCTAGCTGCGAGGGCTTTAGGCTCGCGTGAGGATCCCATAAGCCCAAGGGGCCGGCTGCCAATTCTTCAGTCTCTTCCTCACTAGGACTCACCCCCCCGGCCTCGCCTCCGACCTCTTCCTCGATCTTGTGTGCACTCTGGAGGTTCTGAAGGAGATTCTCTCGCTTTTTCTTGGGCAGATGACCACGGCGACGTTTTGGTTGCTCCATGAGGTACTGTCATGGTCCATGCTGGAGTGGCAATACATGACATAGGAACTGCTTATATAGATCCAGACAAATATGCTGATAGCCTCAGCATAGTGGCCTTTTGGTCCAGTTGTTAGATTGTGTTATTGTCTGGGCACGGTTTCTCACAGTATGCTGAGGCTTCCCAGGTCACTGGTTCAATCCCTGGTGGTGGCATTCTGTTCCGCCCCACAGGGCCCCAGACCAGTGGCTTACAGAGGCTTGGGAAACCTCTGGGGGTCTGCTATTAAAAGCATTCCTGGGTCCTAGTAGGCAAGCTAGCCCCAGGGCCTGGAGAACCCTGGTCTGAATCGTCAGGCTAGCACCTTCGAGGGCTTGGTGCCTAAAGGGGGGGCACTGTCATGGTCCATGCTGGAGTGGCAATACATGACATAGGAACTGCTTATATAGATCCAGACAAATATGCTGATAGCCTCAGCATAGTGGCCTTTTGGTCCAGTTGTTAGATTGTGTTATTGTCTGGGCACGGTCTCTCACAGCCTCCTTGCGTACATGGACGACAATTTCTCTTTTGACGTCGCTACGTCTCTTGTTCAATACTCTGGCTACGCCTCACCCACCCTCTTACCACCTTCCCAGGCACGTCTCCTGCAACTGTGGGACGACATCGGCGTGCCACATGCTCCCGCGAAACAGCTCTTCAGCGAATCCCTGACCATCACAGGTTTTCTGGTCGATTCAGCCGCGATGACCATTACCCTACCTGAGCAAGCTTGTGCTGAGCTTGTCGCAGCGATCCGATCCTTCCTATCCGATGCCCCACGCCGTCGTCGACCTCTTCGCGAATGGCAGCGACTTATCGGCTGGATAAATTGGGGCCTTAACGTGCAGCCGCTGCTGCGTCCTGCCCTTCAATCCTCCTACGCGAAGATATCCGGCATGTCCATCCCCCATGCACCAATCTACGTCAACGCTCGTGTCACTCGTGACCTCCTATTCATTGCCTCCATCTTTGCGAAGCACGGCGGCATCCACCTCATGCGCGCGTCATCTTGGGGTCCAAACGACGCCGACTTGGTCGTTTTCTGCGATGCCTGTCTCACTGGAATGGCTTTCTGGATCCCCGCCTTGTCACTTGCCTTTGTCTCTGACTGCCCAGGTGCTCCTGTCGGACTTGAGGACAATATCTTCTGGTTCGAAGTGCTCACCGTCCTCGCTGCCCTTGAATGGGTTCATGAGCATCTCTCGCCCCTCCCTACCCGACTTGCAATTTACACCGACAACCTCAACACCGTCCAGATGTTCGACTCTTTCCGCGCAATACGCTGCTTTGACAAACTCCTCCTCAGCGCATGCGAACTGCTCATTGCCTCCAATATTGATCTCCGTGTCTGGCATATCGCCGGACAACACAACACCGTTGCGGATGCTTTATCACGTGGGCTATTCCACGTAGCTCGCCAGTACGCTCCCCACCTCGCGATCTCATCTTTCATACCCCCTCAAGGAACGCTGGGGGCTAACCTGCAATGTTAAGCATATCTCTGTCGTCTAGGCAGCCTCTCAGGCAGCCTTGGACGTACGATCGCCTCGTCTGTGAGCACGCTGTTGCTCTCGGACACGCGATCGACAAATCCACTCGAGTAACCTATACTTCCCACCTGCAGTCCTACCTTACATTCTGCAAAATCCATGCTTTCCCCATTGACCCCACCGTCGACACGCTCTCCTTCTTCGTGGTGTTCATGTGCCATCACATCAAGCCCGTCTCCGTCGACTCTTACCTGTCCGGTATCTGTAACCAACTCGAGCACTTGTTCCCATACATCCGTGACAATCGGCGCTCTTCGCTTGTATCCCGCACCCTGAAAGGTTGTAAGCGACTTTCCAACACGCCGCCCTCCCGCAAACTTCCGCTATCTGTCGAGCATATCCTGATGCTCCTAAATACTTTCCCTGACACCTCATATGACAACCTCCTCTTCCACGCCATCGTCATCTCCGGCTTCTTCGGCCTTCACCGGCTGGGCAAGCTAGTTGACCCTGACCGACCTGACCTACACAACTGGCGGAAGACGATCAAACGCTCCTCCGTCCATCTCTTCGAGGACAACTTCTCTTACGTTCTGCCCACGCACAAGGCTGACCCCCACCATCTCGGTAGCCATGTCATCATCTCGTCCGACCATCCTGACGTCAACCCCACCCGTATCTTCGCGGCATACCTTCGCGCTAGAGATGCCAAGTTCCGCTTTCAACCGGCACTCTGGATAACAAGTGATGGTCGTGTTCCAACGCGTTCTTGGTTTATCAGCCGACTGCGGCGAGTTCTACCGTCATCCTATGCCGGTCACTCCCTTCGTGCGGGAGGCGCAACTTACTTCGCAGCGCGAGGGTGGTCTGACGACCGCATTCAAGCCCTCGGCCGATGGTCATCAGAGGCGTACCGTATCTACATCCGCGAAAATCCCGTGATCTTGCAAGCTCTACTCCACGGACGTGTCTTACAACGCTCGTAATGTGCTCCCCAATTTTTACACCACCAACCTACCCCCTCCACTCACCTACAACATACACCAATACCGGTCGCAGCACACGACGCGCACCGGGTTCGCTCACCGCCTCGACTATTTATGAAGCCGCCCGTCGCGGGCGGCTGTTTCCACCGTACTCTCTCCTCTGCTCATCAAGTCGTCGACCTCCGCATCTTTCACACCGCGTTGCGATCGTCCTTCTCGGAGTAGCCGTCGATTCGCGCAAATATTCAATCTGTCACTGACGTACCACTGTTATTGTGAGGATTGTCTGCAGGGATGTCTGATAACAGGCGGTGCTCCAACCACCGTCCTATATTTCTCTTAGATTGGCTGCATGGCACACCCGGTAAAACGACGATCAAGAACGCAAGATCATATTTGGTACAACGACAGAGCGTAGAAGTGACACACCCACCCACAACGGCGCATTGCGGGGAACCTATGGGAAGAGGAAGCAGTACACGAGAGACGGGGACTCCTAAAAGTACAAGCCGCATTGTGATGAAGACTGACGTATCCGACGAGATGACCATGACGAAAACGACATGTGAGCTACCAGTAACGACGGGCATTGGGGAAGGAGTGTTGTGGATGAGTGGGTCGAACAAGAAACTGGAACAGAAGAGACAGAGACGGAGAAAGAGGCGTCATGCGTAGCACCTGGCGGGGCAAGCATAGAATGGACGGAAGCGTCATCTATGTTGGACAAAGTCAGTCAATAACATTCGAACTATAGAGATCATCAGACACACCGCTCAGCACTTAGTACTGGGGAGCACCGCCGTAACCGCCGCTGCTGTAACCAGCGCTGTTGCCGCCGTAGCCGCCACCGCCGTAGCCACCCTGCTGGAAGCCACCCTGGCCACCGCCGTAGCCACCTGAAGGAGACGGTTAGCAATGCAATGCTCAATGATCGATGTGCGAGCGTACGAACCCTGGGAGCCGTAGCCGCCACTGCTGTAGCCACCCTGGCCTCCGCCGCCGCTGTAGCCGCCGCCGCCGTAACCTCCACCGTAGCCTGAACAAAACAGCCGAGATTAACGGCAGATCAGGCACAACAAACAACATTCAATCTCACCTCCACCGCCGCCGCCACCGCTGCCGCGAGCGTTGGCAAGGTTGACCTTGATTCTCCTGCCGTCGAGCTCCTGCTCGTTGAGGCTGGTGATGGCAGTCTGGGCCTCGCCCGAAGAGCTGAAGGTAACGAAGCCAAAGCCACGAGAGCGGCCGGTGTCACGGTCGCGCATCACGATGGACTGTAATTCGCAGAGACCGGGATCAGTATCAAGAAGCAACCCGCAAGGCATCCCTCATGTTGTGTATGCATGCCAACACAGCCACGGGGACACTGTAAGGAAACCATCGCGTACATCGAGAATTTGACCGTAGTTGGAGAATGCCTATAATGCAAAACGCGAACGAGCGCATACGCTAATCAGACACGGAACACTGACAAGCACGCGACGGGATAACCGTCACGCTGAAGGACCAAAACTGACGGTACGCAGACTATCATCGGTCGTGTTCCAGCTCAAGTTGCTACGGGGACACGAAACGGAATCAGTCGGAGGAGTCTTGGCGGCGGCCGCGCCGCCTGCGAGAGCAGGGAAACTGACCCAACGTATACTTTGGTAGACATGATGATGATGATGGATTCTGGTAGTTAAAGTACACCGAGGGACCTTTGCGAACCGATGAAACCGAATCGAAACCGGGACGGAGACAGGGACAGGTAAGCACAGAGGCAGGGGACAAGAGCGAGTTGAGTGACCTGGTCGTTTTTGCGTGCCTTATATACACTCGGCGCTCTTTTTCACACTCCGCAACTATAAAACTGCGGGATCTTTGCGTCGCATTTTCACACCCCTCTAGCCCCTATCAGCCAATCGGCATCCTGAAGCCGCCGAGGGTGGAAATCCAGAACGCCCCGTCTGAGGAGCCGATAGGCCACATCTGGCCACTTCGGCCACTTCTTGGCCACTTCCCGCCAAACCTTACTCGACAGCACCCTCTCGTGGCATGCAGGGAACCCGCCTCTCCAATCACGCCCTCCCTCAGGCCTCGGTGCTCACTCGGGCACGATGGCTTGCCGCCAAGCGCCAGCGCGTACGTACGACGGGCAGATCGCGATCCATTTTCCGGCCAAACATAACAGAGACAAGGGTGCGTAACTATGCGAAACAGCGAAGGACGATTGCGCGATAGATGACCGAAACAGTGCAAATGAAGATGATGCGGGGATGTTATGATGCATGGTGGCTGGAAAGCGTTCATTACTACAGTATCGCCGCGCGTCGTGTCATGTCGTGTCGTGAATCGTAAGGAGAAGAGGGTGCTTGATGCGGGGGTGGTGAAATCAGTGGGAGTGGGAAAGTCGGGCGGAGAAGATGAATAACAGGGTAGTCATGTGAGTGGGCACGAGGGGATAACAGAAGGAAATCGTAACAGCCTCATTGAACGGGCAACAGTACACTCAAGACATCGTCTTCCGCTTCTCCTTCTTCTCTTTCTTGATCTTAGCGCTCTTGGCTTTGCCAATGTCGCTCGACACGCTCGCGCTCGGGCTGTCCTTGGGCGTGTTCTTGGAGGAGCCCGCGTCGTCCTTGTTTGACCCGGACGTGTTCTCGCGCTTCAAGCCAGGGATAAAAGAGCCAGCCAGCGCCGGAATCGACGTGCTAGAGCCCTGCCTGCGAGTGGTGATCGAGATGCGGCGCGCGAGGCGCTGAATGCCTTGCGTAGACAGCGTGCGCCTGCGTTTACCGTCGGCCTCAGGATCAGGCGTGCCGGTACGCGGAGGAGTCTGAGCATCCTGGAACGTAACGCCGGGGCTAATGGCACGCTCAGCAACAGAGCCTTCCCGTTGGGACGCCGTATCTGAGGAACCAGGGAACGCGATAGGAGCTGGGCTGTCAGTGGTGGGGAACGAGACCGGCGCTGCGTCGCTGGATGGGAACGCAACCGGCGCTGCATCCTCGGAGCTCGGGAAAGCGACGGGGGCAGCAGTGGTCGAGGCCTCAGGCACATCGGCCTCGGTGCTAGGTTCGGGGGCGGCTTCGCGCTCTGCAGGCACCACAGCAGCTTCTTCGGCGTCATTTGCGGACGGGGATGTCACAGGCGCAACATCTCCCGCTTCCACGGTAGCAACCTCTGCAGCGCTGTCGTCCGCGGCCACCTCTACGTCCTTAAGCTTGTCTTGGGCGACTTCTTCGGTGCCAACCTGAGGGATGACCTCGAGGTCCTCGACAATCGCTGCGCGCTGGACCTCGGTGGCAGGCTCGACGTCGAATCCAGTCACGACGGCAGACTTTCTGTGAGCAGACACGGCTTCGTCGGTGCTGGACACCTGATCAGCCCACATCGTGGCAAAGACGCCACCGAGCGCGAGAAGCTCGCTGTGCGTTCCCTGCTCGACAATGCGGCCATCCTTAAGGACGATGATCCTGCCAATCTGTCAGACGCCGGTTACTCGAAGAAAGTGAAGATACACATACAGGTCGGCGGATGCGATGGTCTAGACAAACACGCCGCGATTAGCAGCGGTTCTTTGATACGATGAATGGAAACTCACGGAGAGCCGGTGCGCTATAGAGAGAGAGGAACGTCCCTGCATCAGGTTCTGCAAAGCCTTCTGGATGTCTTTCTCGGTCGACGTGTCCAGCGCGCTGTCATGCACATCCTCGTGAATAAACTCCTCCCTAGAGCTCGCCATCATGCACGAACCTTGTCGCCTCGTCCAAAAGCAGAATAGGAGGGTCCTTGAGGAGAGTGCGTGCGATAGCGACACGTTGTTTCTCCCCACCGCTCAACCTGATTCCTCGCTCGCCGACCTTAGTCTCGTAACCATCTGGGAAGCTCATGATACGGTCGTGGATCTGTGCTGCTTTGGCAGCGGCTACGATCTCCTCCTGCGTGGCGCCGAACTTGCCGTAGCTGCAACGCCAGTCAGTCACCATGTCGGTATAGTTCTGCGGTAGGGGACGTACCCAATGTTGTAGCCGATGCTAGCATTGAATAGAACAGGATCCTGAGGAACGACACCAATTGCCCTCCTGAGACTGTTTTGGGTGACATCGCGGATATCCTGGCCGTCGATCAATATGCGGCCGTCTCCCTCCTTCAGGTCGTAGAAGCGATACAACAGGCGCAAGATCGTTGACTTGCCAGCGCCAGATTCGCCAACGAGGGCAACAGCAGAGCCCTTTGGCACTTTGAACGAGACGCCCTCGAGGGCGGTCGTGCGGCCATCATATGAGAAGTTGACGTTATCTATATGGGTCGCACGGAAGATCAGCATCCTGATGTCCCAGTTCCACTGCCCGAACCGGACTCACCGAACTCGATCTCGCCGTTCTCCACGATAAGATCGGGCGCGTCCGGCTTGTCGTTGATCTCGGTTGGCTCGCTGAGCAATTTCAGGAGTCGCTCGGTGTCGACGAGAGACTGGTTGATCGTGCGGTAGAGGTATCCGAGCATGTTCAACGGCCCATACAACTGCGCCAGGTAGGTAATGAAGAAGACAAACTGATGCGGTTGCGATTGACCGCGGACAACGCGCATAGCTACAATCATGGAACCAACAAGAAGACCAAGGGTCTACCGGGGTTGTGAGCATCAACATCATCACACTGCGCAATGACAACTCACGATGATGAAGTTCTGCACAAGATTGAGGAGGTTCAAGGAGACTGGAAGAGTGTTCAGAGAGTAGTTGGATCACGACGACATAGCAGACCCTTACCCATGACCTTGTATTCGAGGTTCTGGTATTGACGGATGGCCTCCCGGTAGCGTTCGCCTTCATGCTGTTCGCCGTTGAAGTATTTGACAGTCTCGTAGTTGAGCAAGCAGTCAGTGTGGATGCCGCGGATGATGACATCCCTGTCGTTCATCTGTCTCCGGAGCTTGGTACGCCACCTGGTAAGGACAACACTGGCAGCAACTGCATCAAACTGGATAAGCATGCAGCGAGTCAAGCGGAGAGAAGGCCTTACCATACGCGGCCATGACGAAGAAGATCACGACTGCCAAAGTCCATTCGAAGTAAATGACGAAGAAGACCAGGGCGATGACGATGTCGAAGAAAGTGGGCAAGATGCTGAAGGCCAAGGTCTGCGCAACCACATGTTAGTGAGGACTTCCCAAAGCCACAGAGACGCGCACCTCGAATGTGTGGTTGATAGCGGCACCTCGGTCGAGAATACGAAGGACTTCGCCGGTCTTGCGACGCGCATGGAAGGCAAACGAGAGCTGCAGCAGGTGATCAAACGACAGCTGGGACATTTCTGAAGAGGGCGTATGATGTCAGTGCACGACCTATGTCGGTTCGTCCAAAGCACATACCCCTGTCCGAGTACTGCATGACCGGGATCCAAAGTGTCTATCGGCAGGAGGCGTTAACAATTGTGGAACCAACTCTACGAGAAGAGCACTCACATCACGCAATGCATTCAGCCCACCGCTGGCCTGCAGGAACCGCAAGCCAACGTAGGCACCAAGGTAGGGCCATGGAGACACCCGCGTGCCCTCTTCAAACACACGCACAAGTTGTGCAAAAACGAGCGGGACAAGGAAGTTCACAACCCGGCCGACGATCATGATCAGCACACACAAGAACTGTTCGCGCGAATCAGAATTTCAGTCACGCGACCAACATCGTGTATAACGCACCGCAAGGAATTGCAGCGCAGCACTCTTCGATGGCCACAGATAAGGCGCAATGTGCTTGATCCGCGCAAAAACTTCGCGCCATGACGGATCGAGTGCAATGTCCTCCTTCGCCTCCTGCACGTTATGATCGAGACGCGTATCAGCTCCCCAACGTCCACGCTAGAAGGGCCCGATATGAGCTCACCTGAGCCTTGGGCGGCGGCACTCGCACGTTCGAGGGAGCCGGAGTGTGAGTACGGGTAGTAGGTCCGGAGCTAGCGGCCACAGAACGACCACTGCGGAAAGTGCCATACTTGCTCGCTTCGGCGGATAGAGGAGACAGTCCGGCGGACGTTGCGGCGGTATCCTGCGGAGGCAAAAGAAGGCTGGTGTCCGTAGGAGCCTCTTCGTCCGCGGTCTCCACCGGTACGTAGGCAATGCGGGGAAATAGTAGGGCAAAGAACAAGGGAACCAGGAGCAATACGCGGAAAGCCGTGAAAGCGAGATGAAGGAGGTACATTGTGGAGAAAGGACCTGCATCCATGATCAGCTAAGGCACCCAAACACGACGGGAGGAGAAGAACATACGAGGTATGGCAAGGGCCAGGAGCACAACCTGAGCGATGTCAAGTCCGAGCGACACGAATACCGCCTGCTTGAACCTCGCCACAGACCATACATCGACACCGCGCACTTCCTTCCATGCGCCAAGTGCTGCAAGACCAGCGAACGCAACCAAACCAACAACCGAGTTGACTTCAAGGCCCGTGAGAGGGGGCCATGTTTTGCGAATGACGGTCCAAACGACAAAAGTGAGCCCGTCAAGGAGGTAGGTAAGACCTACGAGAGAAAGGAACGCGTAGATGAGGGCACGACGGTGCGTACGAGTCGCGACGACGACCGCGGTGATTGGCGAGGGCGACGTCTGCGGCGGGGGAGGGCGCACGAACAATAGTGAGATGGTGGCGAGGAGCACGATGCTTGGAGATAGCACGCGTAGGATGAAGAGCGGCGTGAAAGCCGCGAGCGGTGGAGCCATCATAGTCGTCGCCGCCGTCGTCGCTGAGCTCGACGTCGTGGTCGTGGTCGTGGTCGTGGTCGTGGTCGTAAGGAAAGGAGAGATGGTTAGAAAAAGGCGGCGCGTGAGGTTGAAAGCAAGCGACGCCTCGTGTTTTGGCTTGGTTGTTGTGGCCGGGATTCTTCTATTCTTATCGGAGAAGTGGTTCACCCGTGTGGCCTAGCGGCCTCGCTTGCGACGCTTGGTACCTCCGGGTCGAACAAGCCGACGTGTTCGACGATAGTCGAGGATGTGGTGAACGGTGAGAAGGGCGGATGATTGGGCTCGCCTCGCATTTGCACTGATCCTCCTCCCTGCCGAGCATGATGTCAGATAAGCCGCTCAGTCGCAATGGACATCCCTAAAGGTCATTCGCAGCATCAGCTCTTTCTGTATACTTGCGATCATGCTACATGCTCAAGCTGCCTGACTTGAACTCTCATATATTTCCTGAACAGCCTTATAGAATAAAATGTTGCAACAGTTGCGCATTCCCGACTTTCGCTCTGCGCCGCTGCTGATCATGCCGGTGACGTGCCTGGTACACCGCCCCGTTCTCGGAGCGCCCGCCGGTTTGAGCGCTGCCCATTCCGGACCCTTCACACTCACTCGGTTTTGAATAGTCTCTCATCTCAGATTCCTGGTCTTGAGAAACTACAGTGTAGCTGACATCGCCAGGACTGACCGATACCATCTCATGTATGCGTGTGGCCGCATGTCTGTCTATCTATGTGTTCTCATTGACGGAAGGGCGTAAGTGGATGCCAGTTACAGTACCAGTGCTAGACCGTCTAGCAAGTCGGATAAAATGCACGACAAGAGTATGACTGAAAGTTATGATTCAAGATGTCATTCTAGCGTACAATAATGATGCGGTAAGACTGTCTCTCCGTGAAGACAGACTTAGACTACAGAATGGACGGAGATGCGTACATGGACGACGATGGGACGGAGAATAGTAGAATCATATGCAGCTCTCGGAGGCGAGTCCATGGGATTCTCCCAGATACAAAAGTAGTGATAAGCACAATGAAACAAAATGTGTGCGGGGTATGATACGTAGTGTATGCTGGCGAAGAATGTAGGCTTACTCGCGATAATCCGGGGAAGGACCGGTCATTCGTGCCTTCAATGAGAGGCAATCATCGTCTCCTCAGGGTGATCATTGGAACCTGACACGGTACGTAGCAGTGCGTCGGACACCGCTGAACGCAGAAATTCACTCTCGCCCTCGGTGGACATGCCCTCCGGGTCGCTATCGCCAGCAGATAGTGCCGAGCCCGGCCCATCGAGAGCGGAACTTTGAAAGGACGGCGGCACGCCTCCTTGCGATCCTTGCGGACATGGACCTTTTGCGGCAGGAACTTGAGCAGCTGCACGTGCCATCATTTCGTCCACGGTGACGTTTTGGCGCAAAGGCGTATCTTCGAGCTGCATGTCTTCCAAGTTCAGGGTAATGCTCGTCATGCTGGCGTTGAAAGCCGCATTGAGCTGGGCGGCGTTGATCGCGCAATGTGGTTGACGGTAGTGCGTTCCGCCAACAGACGAACGCTGCAATTGCACGGTTAGCCATGTAACAACGATTGTCATCACCCGGTACTACTCACCACGCGGTCGTCAATGAGAGGCGAGTGCGCGGGTGCACTTTGTGGTACTTGTGCGCAGTAGCTATACCAGTGCGCTCTGGACCAATCGTGATACGAAGTAGCCATGAGATGAGGAAAAGGGAGGGGATATTGGGCATTCGCGGTGGAGTATGGTGTCGGATAACGAGCACAGGGCGTGGAAGGGCGTCGGAGGATGTCAAACGGGGCAGGGACAGCATAGGGACTTCCGCGGCTGTAGGTGGATGGTGTGTGGTCGGATCCCGCCAAAGCAAAGCGCACGCGGGATGAGCCAGACGACTCTGCTTCGGGGGTCGTCCGAAGGCTACTACGCGCTGACCTGCGTGCGGAAGCCTTGGCAGCCTTGATTTCCGCCCGAGCACGCTCCTTAGCGGCCTTCACCTCCGCTCTCCGCTTCTGCTTCTCCACTTTGGGGACCGGGATATATTGATAGTCAGGATACATCCGCTCGTGCGCTTCTTTCGCCTCCTTCGCCTTCTGCTCGTAGAAGTCGCGAACCGATGGTGTCTCGAGCGCCCAGCGCTGTCCTAGGATCCTCGAGATCTCGGCTTGCAGGAGAACCATACCTGCAGGGCGGCCCTGGGTGAGCTCTTTGGATTTGTCGGCACGGTAGAGCATCCAGGCGTTGGGCGGGCGAGGAGGCTGGTCCTCAGGACGGGTTCTGATAGGAGCCATATGTGGTAGATAGATGATCTTGGGAACCGATGGAAGGACCCCTGATGAAAGCGAGAACTAATAGCTAGGCCGGAGTAGAAGGTGAGGTGAGAGATGAGATAAATTCGACAAAGAGTCTGAGAGGATGATATATGTGCAACGCACCTGCCTCAGCCGCATTGACCAAGATGTGGCACAGTGGCTTAGCGACGCTTTGCCTTGGCCCTCTCCTGTCTTTGTACGCCAGTGTTGATTCGGCATCGGCAAGCTTCGCAGCCTGCTCCAATAAAGAATCCTGGTAAGTGCACAGACTGGTGTACCCGATCCGATCCAAGCGACGCGCCAACGTGGCCCAACCACGATTTCGATATGATCCAACTAAGTTGCCGCGGGTGAATTTGTACCGCAGAATACTGGGATAAATGTAAAGTTGAAGGATTTTGAATCATTATACAAGTTCCCACAATGGTCATGTTAGCAATTTGTCGTGAGTTTTGATTCCAACCGAAAGGCGTGCTGATGAGTGAGTGAGTCTGAGTGATTGTGGGTGGGTCGTAGGAACGTTATCTCGATCTACCGGCGCTCCGGTCTATGCGTTTTCGACGCGGATCAAAGCGTCGGCGATGCCGTGCAACGTTCTTTTCTGCTCGCATGAACCACATTTGATGCGAGAGGCGAACCTCGCGTCAAGAATCGAGACCAAATGCTCTTGTTTGGAATGTAGTCAAGAAGGACCATTGCGAGCACGCGCATGGCAGCGCTGAGAGAGTGAACTGCTCGTCGCCAAGCGCCTGAGACAAGTATACGAGGCGCTAGCGCTGGGCCTGCACCCTATCAATCCCGCAATGATCATCTGCGTAGAACTACAACACATATGTTTCGCAAGCAGAAGATAAATGGTATCAAACCACAACGCCAAACAGATCCAGACTGAGTTGAACAAGACGTTAAAAGCAAAGCGCTAAGCGCAGCTCTTCCCTACTCATCTCCGCTACGGAACGTCTTTTCAATGATGCCGTCCTTCAACTTGTAGCCGTTGGCAGCGAACAGCTTCGAGCGCAGGAAGGGACCAGTATCGTAGATATCGTGCTCTTTGGCCTGTAAATTGGATTTCAGTGTATACACACAATGATAAACGTATGGGAACATACCCGCTCGTCCAACTCGGAAACTTTGACAGTGATTGAGTCAGGTTGTGAGTGCTTCTGTAGCTGATAGAAGCGCGCTTTCTCCTTGACGATCTGGCCAAGGAGAAAGGCAAGAAGCTCCTCATGGTCACGAGCCTGCGTAAGGTATTTGCGGAAGCCCTAGTATTGTATTGTGAGTAAAGGCCGATTTGATACCTGGAAGAGGATGGGGCTTACCCGCTCGAGAGTCTTCTTAATCGACATCTTCTGAGCGTTGACAAAGCTGCCGATGGTGACCGAGATCGCGAGATCGATGTCGTCAGCGCGCACGTACTCACGCAATGCCATCTTCGCGCTCGCCTCCGCCATACGGATCATACTTTCCAAATGACGGATGGTGATCGGGTACGAACCGGTCGCGAGCGACTCGCGACGCAAGTCGGAGAAGAGCTTGGAAAGCTTGTCTTGATCGAGATCGTAGAGCTTGGGCCGTACTTTCTCCTTCGCGTACATGATGTACTTGCGAAGTAGATCCTGAGGAATGATCTGTAGACATGATCAGAATCGGCCGTCCGCAAAAGAGTTGGATACTCACGTCTGCATCCAGGGTGGTACCGACATCCATCTCATCCTTTTCCGCCTCGAACTTGGGATGACTGCGCAAGTGACTTCCGACGACAAAGCGTGCCAGCAGTTCATCTTGAACGGGATCCACGGTATCCTTCACAACACATAGCACGTCGAAACGGGACAAAATGGGCTCCGTCAACTCGACGTTCTGCTGAAATGGGATCGTCGGATTGTAGCGTCCGCGGATAGGATTGGCCGCCGCGATGATAGCGCAGCGTGCCTGGAGGGTGGTAACGATGCCGGCCTTGGAGATAGAGATGGACTGCTGTTCCATCGCCTCGTGAATTGACGTTCGGTCGGCATCGTTCATCTTATCAAACTCGTCAATGAGACAGGTTCCCTTGTCAGCAAGCACGAGAGCTCCGCCTTCGAGGGTCCACTCGCGGGTGATGGGGTCTTTGCGTACACTTGCCGTCAAACCGACGGCCGAAGCACCCTGGCCAGTAGCAAAGACCGATCTATGGGCGGTCTTCTCCACGTACTTCAGAAACTGCGACTTGGCCGTTCCGGGGTCGCCCAAGAGAAGGACATTGATGTCTCCGCGAATACGGTGCTTCCGGTTGATATCCTTTGAGACACCTCCGAATAAGGATAGGGCGATTGCAGTCTTGATGTCTTCGTGACCGTAGATGGAGGGAGCTATGGACTTAATAATACGCTTGCGAATGCGATCATCGCGCGCCATAGCTCGAATTTCTTTTTCGTCCTCCTCTGTCAAGCGAAAGGCAGCGAACTGATCCTCCTTCTTGTTGACGTGATTTGCTTCTATGACGGTAGAGAAAACGGGGAAGCCGTTTTTTGAGTTGAGAGCGGCGTCAAAGTTGTTACGGTAAATTCCAGTGATTTCCTGATGAGACAAGTCAGCGGTATTCGGAGAAGCTAGACAATACAACCTACGATCTCTTCACCAGGTTTCGCCTTGTCAATCAGATCCCATAACAGGATAACCTCGCGGTGCCGCGGTAAACGGCCGGGAGGAACTGAACCGGGAGACTCTTGCAGAGTAAGCCTCTGGTAATTCCTGTAGACGGTCTTGACAAGAGATAAGCTATGCATCTGGAGAAAGATAGACTTTGCCCACCTGTTCGGAGTTTACCGCGAAAGGGCCCTTACTCTCACAGTTTGGGCAGTAACTGATCTTCACTTCCCTCGTAGAGTCTTGATAGAAAGGCCCGAGCACTGCGCCACACTTCCTGCAGTCGAACTTCACATACTTGAGCTGCGGGAAGACCCCTGTCCGGCGTGTAACAACCCCAGTGACGCGGACGAGAGTATTCAGATGAGAGCGACGTAGATCCCGGAGCGACGACGCCAAGGGCAGGTCGGTGATGCGGACGTGTACCTCTGAGTGGATGCGCTCGTATGCGGGATAGTAGAGAAGAATCGCGCTCAGAGCGACTTCATCGAAGATCGCTAGCATTGCGCTCGGGCAGTTGGTCAAGAAGTAGGCAAGAATGGGCTTCGACAACGCAAGGTGCAGATAGGATACCTCTAAGGATTCAGCATTGTCTGTGGACAAGGTCAGCTATGCGGCGAGTCGCATGAAAGGAATGTCTTACTTTCTCCAAGATGGCGAATTCTTTGACCGTATACCGAGGCGCCGTGTTCATCGACGTATGTCATGAGGAATTGTCGGAAATGGCGCACAATCGACCTTCGCACACGTTCGTTCGCGATCCACTCTGCGATGGATTTCGCCTTGATGTCACTCAATTGCTCGAGCGGCAGTTCCTACATCCAATGTGAGTACAACGACGCAAGATGAACGGGATTCAAGTGGCTGACGTCGTCGACGCCCTCCAGATCGTCCAAATCCTTCCTTTCGTCATATTGCCGCCGGGTACGCCTTTTCATACCAGCCAGAAGTCCTCCATCAACATCGTCGTCCTCCATATCGTCGCTTTGAAGAAAGTCTGGCATCCGACTTCGCGCCGCGGCTCGAACACCTCGTCTTCCCCCTCGCTCGAGACGATCCCGGCGAGCCATGTTCGCTTCTGCTGCTCGTCTCTGCGCTGCGGTCAGATCTTCGTACTCATGCTCATCGTCGATGTCTCGGTCAGAATAGCGGTCCAGTATCTCATTGGTAGCATAATCGCTGCAGAAAGTATGTCAATGGAGACACGCGTAAGGAAGATGAGAACGTACTCCTCCATGTCCTCTGCAAATAGGTCTTCGCCATCTTCAGCATCCTCGGCATCATCATCAACATCCCTAACCGCGTCGCGCTCATCAAGACTATCGTCTGTGTCTGAGAACGGTGCAGGCGGAGACGAGGGTGGCAGAGAGGAGTCCTCGTCGCGATCTTGGCGAAGAGGTCCTGCGGGCGACGACCCTCGAGGTGGGGTGACGGAGCGACGGCGTTTGGCACCACGGGGAGTCTATATGCCAAGATTAGCGTCTGGTACCAACTCTACGTGTTTCCACATACCGCCA
Source organism: Trametes cinnabarina (assembly GCA_000765035.1). Lineage (NCBI taxonomy): Eukaryota > Fungi > Basidiomycota > Agaricomycetes > Polyporales > Polyporaceae > Trametes > Trametes cinnabarina. The sequence continues at coordinate 194,056 of CCBP010000117.1, read as the reverse complement.
TGATGTTTACAAGAGCAGGTGCGCGTGGAGATGCAGCGGCAGGAGGAGGGAAGGAGTGAGACAAGGTTTGCACGACGCGTCGCGCTCATTAGTGGCGGAGTTATAATTTGCCACAATCGCGTCGCTTTGGCGCCCAAGTTCAAGCGCGTCGGACCGCCGTCGGTGGCTGAGACTCAGAACGTGACTTAGCCTCCTCCACTATTTGTCCTCTCCGCCGGATACCCTCTCCCTCCTTACGAAATACTACACGACCCGGCTTTGTCGCTGTTCTTTCTTGCGCTCAGGTACTGTTTCTACCGCCATGAGCGAGCTTTCGACTTCGAGAATCAACCGTCAGCTCAGGTCGTTGCGTACCAAGTGTGCAAGTCTCAACAGCCTCCAGACTCGAGCACGCGCACCATCTAAACCAGCGGTCTCTGTCACCTACGGACACTCGAAACACACTATCAAACGCTCTCAGGATGAGGAAGAGGCACCCCCGTTAGCTATCCTGCAGTCTCTGGACAACCTCGGAGCACGACTACATCTCGACCGAGCCATCGTGGAGAACATGCAGCTCTCCAAGCGCATCTACGAAGTGCGGGATGCCTTTCGGAACATTGTTCAATCCGCTGTGGGGAGTATCAGGAGCGGTAGTGGAATGGAATGTCCTCAGCTTTTACCTCTGACGGCCATTTGCGCAAGGCTTATCGGCGAGCATGTCCAATCCGAGGTCAAGGCCGCGCTAGACGAAGCGGAGGAGGGTCATCACGAGGACGAGCTGGGTTCGCACGTATTGGATGAGATATATGAAGAGGTTCCACCTTCACATCGATAGTGAGTTTGCCAAGTCCACGGATCGCGATGCTTAGGGCGCGTGGCTCACCGCATCGTTTCTTCCTTAGCCACACACTTGTCGCCCACGCGTTGACGTATATCTTGGATGAATGCCCACATGACCCTACCCTCTTGAACAGCCTCCTTGAAGTCTGTCTATCTCATGGCCTTGTCACTGAAGCCCGCACAGCTCTATCGGCTCTCTTCAATGTAGCCGTTCAGCCTAGGCCACACTCGACGTACATCTGTCCCCTCAACCATCCCGCACACAAGGACTTTCTCCGTATTTTGAGAGAGACCTGCTCCGCTTCCATTGTTAACGATCGCAGCTTCACTGGCACTCTTGTGAACACGCTTTGCGAGCCCTTTAGTACGCGGCTTCAAGCTTGGACCTCGAAGGCTGTGACCAAACTTGCGCGCGACCTTCGCGAGCGTGACTTTGGTGGCTCCTTCGTACCTCTCTGCTGTGGTCTTATGGCTACCATCGCGGAGGAGAGACGGAAGTTGAAGACCTCGTGCCGCGCAGGAAAGGACTCCGACAAAGACCACGCGAAGCTCTACCGCGACAGCTGTGAGCGATTAGCAAAATGGGTCATCTCAATGCTCGACAGGCTGTATACCTCGTCTCATGTGACGTTGGACGACTTACGCTGCTGCGTAGACTTCCTGGCAGACGCTGCCCTTTTTCATCTGCACGTTAGCGATGAGATCACAAGCTCTCCGCAAACATGTCTAGCAGACGCTCTGAGCTGCCTCACTGCGTATTGCCTCTCATCCGAACAGGCCACATCGCTTCACCCATCAGAGCTATCCGCACTTCGAGGGCTTTTGCAATCTGCGCATATCAAGAACTCCACATTCAATGGGCTCGTCTCATACATCTTCCCCATTCCTCGGTTTGTCATGTTCGCGATGCCTCTAGCGGAGCCCGAAGGCGCAGACACACCGACACCTCCTCCTACCCCTTCGAGCGCAAACCGCGACTGTCTGGATAAACTCTCATCGCTAGCGGCCCCTCTTCGGGGCCATGGTCTTCTCAAATGCGAGGCAGCTTTGTGGCTTGCCGCACTACAACACATCGAGGAGCTCATCGCGGTCCCGACCGTAACCCAGAGTATGACAACTCCAGGACGGAAGCTCAACCAGAGCGAACTCTACAACCTTCGTCTCGCACTCATGGATCGTATGGAGGAAGCCGAGCGTCGCTGCTACGGCGGTGGATCTGACGAACGCATGGCCGATATCGCACCACCTAGCATCGAGGGCGAGTGGGAGTGGGAGGAGATGATTGGCTCATGGGTCCTCAAGTCGCCTGCCCCTGCACGGGCTCAGAAGGAGAGATACGGCGATCAAGCAAAACAGCATCGTAAGAGCGAAAGCCTCTCACTGACGCGCTCTTCTCGTTCGGGAACGAAACTGAACCCCCGCGAGATTCTTGCCGCTGCCCGTTCCTCCAGGGCTTCGGTCTCGATCAGCGGCCCGAGTGGATTGTCCCAAGGCTCATCCGCATCTGCACGGCGTTCAGCATTTGCCCGTCCCAGAAATGGCGCAAACAGGAAGAGAGTGTCATTCTCCTTGGCATCGAGCCTACCGCCTTCCCGAGCAGCGTCGCCACGACGTCGTTGCGATGCAGACGAAAACGTTGCTCTTACTCTAGCCTCTCCACTCCCCAGGCCCAATCTGATACCCGCACAGCGGCCACCACGCTTCGAGACGATACTTGCTGACGCGCGTACCAACACCATTTCTTTACGAGCAGAACGCGAGGCCGCGGCGAAGGCGCGGGCGAAAGCTGCGAAGCGGGACTCCTTGTTTTCTCCTCATGCAATCCCTGTCTCGGCGCCTCCAAGACTAACCCACACTCCCCATCGACAAACGAATTTCGCAACCATCCTGGCGGACGGGCAACGAAACGTTATCTCGTTACGCGAGGAGCGGGCGCGCAATGAGCAGTTGCGGTACAAGCGACGCTCGTCCGACGACACAACTTCGGATCTGGAGGAACAGGTCGCGCCTTTACAGGCACGCAAGAAGCTCCGCCAGACTTATGCGCCGGAGCCTGAGAGCAGCCCAATGCGCGACACAGGTCTTGGTCACCCCTCGTCTGACGATGCGCTCAACCTGTTTGCGTATCCCGACTCATCTCCAGGCCGCAATCATTGAGGACCCGTGCTTCCCAACTTTTGATTTATCTCTGTATTGTTATCGCATACGTTCTACTTGAGCTTGCGCTTCGTTACAGCCAGTCACGCGTTCGACTCCTGCATACTGTAGAATGCATTTGCACAATAAAGTCACATTTGTAGACGGTCTGTATATTTTGGCGACGTCTCGTCCGTGGCAACGCCAGGTAGAGCCTTCGCATACTACGTAACTTAGAAGCTCGAGCTGCCCACGAGTACGGGTACCCCAAGCGTCAACACGCGCCCACATCTCCAAATCCGGAGGCCGCGACCCGGAAAGCTGACTTGCCGCCCTTCCGAATGTTATCACGGACTCCGCAGACCGCATCATGATGAGGCGTGGCGTCAAACTCTTCCTGGGCAAAGCTGCCTTCTATTGCAAACACGCCTAGAATCCCGGACCAGGCTGAGCGCCGCACTCGAGGTGAAGTCTTTGTATTGTCGAACTTGGGAATCACACATCTGGCATGATTGGGACACCTACAATCGCTACGCCCGGCTTTCGACAAGTTTCTCGCCGGCTCTTTCCGACTAAAGCGATCTACATTCGGTGTCTGTCAACGCTCGCAAGTGCTGCGCGGATTAGCATTTGCCCTGATGACCATGCTCGCAGTGGCGTTAGTCTGGTGGACGCCCGTGGCCCTCACCTTGACGGCGCGCCGCGCACTAGCACGCATTCAGAGTTCTCGCTTTCAATGTCGGCCGCTAAAAACTATGGTACCACGGAACCTGCGTCACTTCTCAAATCCTCTAGACCAGTTGTAGCGGCGGAAGTCTTATCGCTATCGAGTATGACAGCGGATGACAACAGTCCAACGTAAGTGAAGCCCGCTATACCCGCGTAAAGTGCGGCAAAACACTGACCTATACGGCGTCATGCTTGCTAGGTTGGTCATCATCTTCGGCTGGCGTACGTATGGCGACTGCTGTAAGAAAGACGATGACCTAAAATAATCTCTCTGTAGTGGGCGCGAAAAGGCCGACAATACAGAAGTACTCCGACGCGTATCGCAGATTGTACCCTTCCAGTGCCCAGTTGGTCGTCAATGCCGATACCCTGCGCTTCTGGAAGCTCCCTGCAGTACGGGTACGCAGGATCTGTGGCCCAAGTTTCGCGTCGGTTGTCATTGATTGGATTGGCACTGAACGCAGAATCGTGCCATGGGACCCGTTGTCAGTAGGGTTGCAGATTACCTGTCAGACTCGAAGGAGGGAGGTGCACCGCGCATTCTGCTTCACGTTATGTCGAACGGTGCGTTGTCTTTGAGGGCTCATACGAGCCTTACTTACACAGCATGCAGGCGGTGTATGCTCTCTCGTTGATTTTGCATCGGCGGTCCGCAAGCGCGGCATTCGAGCTCCAGAAGGAACAAAGTGCGCGATTGTGCTCGACTCTGCTCCTGCGCCGGTTACCTTCAGTATCATGAACCGCGCGTTCACGGCTAGCATTCGCAATGTCTTCATCAAGTACCTGACAATGGCCCTCCTGTCTTCCATCTACGTTTGCACACGAATCATCCAAATTCTGTTCCGCCTTCCAAAGGCGATGGAACGGGAAATGGCAGCAGTCAATGACCCTGCGTTGCTCCCGTGGACCTCGGTGAAGACTCCTAGGCTATACCTGTACTCGTCTGGCGACACTATCGTCCCTGCTACCGGTGTGGAAAAACACATGCAGGAGGCGCGGATCATAGGCTTCCCAGTCCAGTCAGTCCACTTCGGCCAAAGCGCACATGTTTCGCACGCTCGAAACGATCCGGAGAAGTATTGGAACGCGATCAGAGTGTTCTGGGAAGAGGTTACAAGATGATACGGCGAAGTAGAGAAACGAACCTAGAGCATTCGCAGGAACAAAGCAGTGGTGTTGCTACAGGTGAGTGCTGTCTTATTGGTAGGGGCCATTAGTAATGCATGCTGACAACTTGAAGCGCGTTTTAAAGATACTATTATATAGCTAGGTAGATAGCCCGGCAGGCAGAGCTTCCTTGATGTTAGGTGTTATAGCCCGACCAAAGGAAAACAAAAGCAGTCATGTGCTCCCTTTTCTGTCGATAGCCATGTTATAGGCGTGTCATAGCCCGATAGTTAAACTAACGGTAGGTATATGACACGGCTGTCGCACAGTGTTGCGAAGGGGGCTTGTCCGTCGTGTAGCTCCCCTGAGCGTCAAATTGAAGCAATGGCCGAATATGTTGCTTCCGGAGGCTGGTCGTTTCTATTCCACTCGGTCACATCTCTTGCTACACAATATCCTTCTTCTTAAGCACGCACCCTATAGCGTTCTAATCTCTGAGATCCCGTCGTAGGGTCTTGGCCCGTTTGTCAACTTATCTTCTTGCACCGCATCTCTCAGTGGTCTCTTGGTACAAAGATGCCGCCCCGCGCGACGATAGAGTCGTGGTTATACAAGGGGACGGCATGTGATCCGCGCAGGCTCTCTGGGCGTGTGAGCGGAGTAGAAGAGGGCGGAGGATGGTCGAAGGAGACAGGGAAACCCACGCTTGCGCGCTCATCCTCGACCGGGGATGATGATCAAGTGCAAGAGACTCGGTGCTGAATGACGGGCGCACTTTCATAAACGTGATACTGACAGGTAACATCATTGATTATTGCTCGGATAGGAGGGTTCGCAATCCATGAGGGTGTAGGACTTACAGGGCGGTCTCTGAGGTAAAGCTGGTGATGCAAGGACGGAGGTACAGGAGCGAGTATGTGGGAATATGAAACACCCTGGGGCCACGTATGGTAATGAAGAAAGCAAAGTCATGAGATGTGGTGATTCATAGCGGAGCTAGGAAGACTGCAATGGTGGAGGCAACGGCGCCCATAACACAAGAAACCCAGAACGACAAGAGCACGAGAACGACTGTCGCGGGGTACAGGAAGGGATTTGGAACAAATGTGTCGTACTGACGCTACTCAATTGAGGCATCCTCTACTGTGAGTCTTCTGGTGCACCGAAGGCCGAGATGTCGAACTTCTCGGGCACGCCCCAGAAAGGTCCTACCTTATCCTCCTCGAAGGGCGATGAGAGCGCTGAAGCAGTTGACGATCCAGAGATCGGGCACTGCGGTCCCATGTGATACTCCTCGAAGGGTGACGAGAGCGACGAGGCTGCCGACGATCCAGGAGTTGGGCACTGCACCTGGGGGTAAGTCGGGTGGCACCCCGTGGGCCACCGTGGCAGCGGCGCCTCAATGGTGAGTTGTGGTACGTCGGGCACGTCGAGGCTCAAGCTTCCCTGCGGAGGCAACAACCAGTCAGCGGGGAGTTCAGGCATCCCGAGGGGATCTTCAGGATTGTAGCCTGAGCTAGGCATGGTCGCGTCCAGTCCGTCGACACCCATGCGCGGTGGAAAGAGCAGCGCGTTTGCGGTCGAGTCAGGGAACGGGGGAGCCTGCTGGCCTATGTATTGTTGAGCGTTCCAGGGCTGAGGAGCAGCACATGGGAACTAGGGTGCGAAAGGGCGAGTGAGTATTTCTGCGACGGAGTCCGGGTCTGTGATACACTCACCATGGCGTGGGCGTCGAAGGAGTTGAAGCCATCAAACTGCGGCACTGGGGATGGCGGCGGAAAGAAGTGGTTGGGCTGGGACGGCGGCGGAAAAGACGCGGCGACGGGGAGCATAGGGTAGAAGAACCCCGAAACGTGAAGCGCGGGGGCGGGAAGTGTCATGTTTTGAGACGAAGGTCCTGCGGACTCGGAGGTTGTGGAAGAGAGCTGGTAGGGGGGATGGGTAGCGAACGGTGACACCCAGCTCGCGCTGTGAATAGGCCCCGCATAGAGTGGAGCACCATTCGACGTCGAGGGCTCCGAGTCGGATGGAGGGGTTCCTGCACTGGATGACCGGGACGCGCACCTCGGTGTCTCCGCTCTGGTTGTTGACGTATTCTTCTTGCCTTTTCCCCGCTTGGATCCCCGATGTTTCTGGCCGCGGTCTCGCGCCTTTTGTTCCCGGGTGCGTGGTTGGTATTTGTAGTGTGGATACCGCTCAGCGTGCTCTCGCGCCTTCCTGGCAGCCTCTTCCTTGTAGATGCGGCGCACCACAGGAGTCTCTCTGCGCCACCATTTCCCGATTATCCGTGAGGCATCACCCATGAGGGTCTTCTTCCCACCCGCCTGGCGACGCATCTCCTCCAATTTGGCGATACGGTACAGGATAAAGCAGTTAGGAGGCCTTGGAGGCTGTCCCTCCATTTCTTCAGAGTCAGATCGTATGGAGCGCGTCTCGGGCATGTCGAGACAGAGAGTAATAGGTGATAAACGGGTGGAGGGGATGAGAGTAATGGCGGAGGCTGAAGGAAGAATGGAGTGGGCACTGTCAACAATCGTGGAGGAGGAATATATATGTATACGGAGCTTATACACGCTTTTACGTGACCGAAAAAACCTGAGCCGCGGGCCACGATTGCTCGAAGAGGAGGCCACATTGCGTGCATAGCCCTGATGTCCGACGCTTTGCCTGGCAGCCGTTCCTTTGTATCCGAGCGTTGCTGCTATTTGACGGCTCTTCCTGCCAATTTCGTGGACCTAGCATACCAAGCGTATGATGGGTGATGTGTTCGTCGCATTGAACGTCGAAGCGGGTGAAGAGCGACGCGTCGGCCCGACGTGGTTGTTCGTAGATTCCTTATCGAGATTCAGCGCTTCACACTCCTCACTGCAGCTGCCCGCCGGCACCGGCGCCTCCTTCGTTCCTCGCCTCTTGACAAAAGTGAGTCCAGCTTGATTTCTCAGCGTTGAAACGGAGCTGAAGGGCGAGGGGAAGATCTCAAGCCTCGCCGTTGGGACACTAGCGAATCCGCATCCAAGCGCAGGGCAAGTCTGATTAACCGTTGCCAGCCACCAACCCGTGCAATTGATCATGGCCGCTGAGCCAGAAGCTCGTCCCTCACGCTCACTCACTTGCACTGTCCTCTGCGGACATGTCTTTGGAGCAGATTTGGAGGCTCGTGCGTCATGAGTCCGTGGCTCTCAGATGTGGTCACGCCGTTCGTCCCCGTGGCCGCGCGTCGGCCTCAGATCAGGCACAGCACAATGCAATTCACGCAACTATCTTTGTTAAACGGGATCATCGGCTCTGACCGAGTTGCAGTGGTCGATACCCCACTCCCCTGCGAATGCCATAAGCTGTCACTTCATCACAAGGTTCGTCGACTGCTGCGGCAATACCTGAACCGTTCGACTGGGCCTCCGCTCGCAGGCGGATGAATTTATTTGCAGAAGGCTCCCTTGCCTTCGCTTAGCATCAGGACAAAGGAAGAATGCGATCGTGCGCCATGCGGTAGTGCACCCGCAATCTCGGGACGACTGAGGGTGGCTAAACGAGGCGCCCGAGCGTGCTGCAGCAGATTCTACCCATGCCCGCCCAATCCCACAGAGGATATCCATAATCGGTGTCCAAATGTTTGGCCGACAGCACCGCCCGCAGTCTGGTCATGCAGAATCCATGCACGCTCCGCGGGGCAGTGCACCTGGCCCCAGGCATAGGAGACGTCTGGCTGCTCCGAGACGACACCAGAGGGTTCGCCATGCGTAGGAACATCCCGTGCGGGTCAATGGGCTTTTTGAGATCGAAAAGACCTCTACCATAATATTGCAAGAGAATGGCATATGGTTTGGCCTGCAATCTATGAGGACGCACTCCGGCGACGGCCAAATGGGGTCTCCAGCCGGGGGAAACGGAAGCCGTCCGATTCTGCCAGTTTCCCACTGTTTGAAGCATGTCTCACGTCATACGTACACGCCGGACGATTCCCTCTGGTTATCATTATCATGAAATTAAATGAAGTAATCGATTTTCAGGTGGAATCTACGACGGGGCAGGGCCAGAGGTGGGACTCTGATTTGCCGTCGTCTACCCTGTCACAGGATATGGCGCTCGGATGTCGGGACTAGGGTGCGCGCGAAGCCGTAGGTCGGATCGAGACTTCTGAAACACTACACCTGTATTGGGTCCGCGAGCAAGTGGTCCTCTCCGGGAGGGAAGTTCCGCAGACGCTTTCTGGTGGAAGCAAGGATTCGTCCGGCAGTCGTTACATCAGCAACCCTGCTCTGGGTGCTCGGCGCGTTCTAAATTTGTACGGTGTCTCTCTTGGCGGCCCTGTACCCTGTAGACATGTACAAGCTCAGCCTTCAGCTTTTCGTGGGTACTGCGACGAGTCATAGTTCGATCGAACGCATTGCGTGCTTCCTGTTCAAGGGGAATGGCATTCGCGCGGGTGACGCAGTCCGACTCTTTTCCTTGCCAGTGGTTTTGTTGGCTGCGTTCCATGTTGAGTATAGAACGGCATATCAATCCTACCCAGCGAACATAGGGGGTAGCTATAGGTAGGGCGTGAGGACATGACTTTGCGAAAGTCCGGCTCTGCCGGCTATCCTTGTCAATGGTCTTGCCTACTGCGTTCCGAGTCCATAGCTCTACATATGTCTGACGCAGCAGAAGGAGGGTGTAGGGCGTGTGCCTGATAAGGATTGATTGAACCGCTAGAACTCGTCCGAACGCCGTTGTCTCTCCAGTACGTATTCGAGACTGGATCTTGGCAGTGAAGAGCAGCCGAGCGCGGAAAGGTCCGCCGATGACAGAGATAGGGGATCCCTGTCCTGTGCATCCAAAGAATGCTCTTGCAATAGACGCTTCGAGGTCTGAGTCTTACGCGAGGGGGAACGGGGGACCGGATGAGGAGACGGTTGTGGCGGAGGAGGGCTCGGTGGGCGCGCCCATCAACGACTTAATCCTGAACAGGCAGTCTGACTGCCATTTATGGAAGATACAGACAAAGGAAGTGCGGGGCGCTGAATGCACTGGGCGCTTGTTCTGGTCAAGTGCGCTCGACCGCTTCACCCACCCAATGTCTCCTTTCATCTATAATCGATGCATTTACACCGGGTTTTTTCTGGCATACTACCCTCAACGCTCAGGGTTAAATGTAGTGAGAGGAGCATGCATTGGGAGGCCAGCAGGAGGTGCCAGGGACGGAGGACCCCGAGACTGTTTGAGCGTCTAGGGAGGGGAGGGGAGATTGAATGCCCGATCTGACTTCCTGATTTGGGACATTTGAGATATTCGTGCGCGCGCCGAGGGAAGCAGATAAGTTGAACTCGGAGACGCGTATAAGTGTCTCGTACCCGTCGACCTCCTCCCCCACATCTTCGTCTCCTCCCCCTCCGCCGCCCTCCTTGCCCCTCTGACGCATCTCCCGCGTCCTCATACGCGCTTTTCAGTCCAGCTCTTCCCTCCCCTCCCCTTCTCGTCATCGTCATGGCTCCCATCCGTTCTAACGAACGTGACGAAGACGAGTCCAAGAAGAAGCCCGCCCAGCGACCAAAGATTCCCCGCCCTCCAAATGCGTGGATTCTATACCGAACTGCACGTATGAAGGAGATCAAGGAGTATGAAGACCAATTAGGTATACCCCATACGAAGCAATCAGACATCTCGCGAACCCTTGGAGACGCTTGGAGGACCGAAAGGGAAGACATCAGGCAGATATACGAAAAGGCCGCAGCTATCGCCAAAGAAAAGCATAAGAAGAAGTATCCGAACTACAAGTACCGTCCTAGGTCGAAAGAAGAGAAACGACTTGCGCGCGAGGAGGCTAAGGCTGCGAAGAAGCGAGCGCAAGAAGAGGCTAAGGCTGCAAAGGCGGCGGGCCGCAAGGCATCTGGTGGTCGTTCTACCACTACCTCTTCTGGTGAGGCCTCGTCTTCTGCAGTCAAACTGGAAGATTTGGAGCCTGTCAGTCGTGGCTCCGGCCCCTCACCGCCTCTGGACTCCGACGACGAGTCCTCTCTCGTTTCCTCGACTCCCTCGCTTCCTTCCGATGCCGAAGCGCACGGCAACTTTCCGTCCGTCATCCGCGACGGCATGTTCCCTAGTCACATCGTTGCGCCAGGTCCTTCCTACCCGATCCGTTTCTTCTCCAACGGCTTCCTCCCCGGCGGTGACTACGTCCCATCCGCCGTCAGCGCCGCTGCTTCTCTACCCGCATCTACTCCCGGCGACTCGCCTCCGTCCTACACGGAAGGTGGTCCTGCGCAACTTGCCCCTTACGGCTACATGTCGGTGCCTCAACTTGCCATGGCCCATCATTCGCAGGTACGTTGGGCACTTCGACACGCTCGCCGTGACAAACTCATTGGCTCCCACAGGACATGACCGGTGGCGCCACTCCGGGGTTGGCAGATTTCGCTGCCTGGGTTGCAAACACCATCTGTGTGCCGCCTAACCAGGCATCCACCGTCGTCCCCAGGTTTCCTCCAGGAGAGGTGGAGATGGACGTGCTCGCTCCGCCTCCACCGATTCGTGGGCAGCCCTCGTCTGAGGAGTTGTTCAATGAAGATGACCGCCTGGCGCCGGCCTTGGATATCGCGGAGTTTCACGGAACCATCGACGACTTGGGTCATTCGCAGGCTCTCATCTCTCCTGATGCCGCAGCGGTTCTTGACTCTGCCCAGCCGTTCTCGCTGGAGGAGGTCCTCGCATTTGGCATACAGCACCCGGAGGTGGCTGCGAACGAGATGGACCCCAGTATCTCGTTCGGTTACTACAGCGCTGAGGCCGCACATACGTACTCGGACCGTGTAGCGTACCCTCAGTTCGAGCCGCCGTACGCGATTGATCCGGCCCCCTTCCCCCATACCTCCGCCACTCCCATGGACTTCGCGTTGCCTTCGCCGCCGGTCCAGCAGGACACCCCTGCCGGTCGGTCGACTGGCTTGCCCCGAGTCCTGAATGTCATTC
>CCBP010000117.1:162003-178610 GCA_000765035.1 Trametes cinnabarina | reverse complement strand
GCGTGTTTGCGCCTGTCGCGGGGATGTCGCGGATGTTGACGAGGAGGGGATCGCCGGTGCCGGAGTAGTAAGCGCGGCGGATGTTCAGCAGGAGCCGGGTGCAGTTCGTTAAGCTGAGTGCGAGCGCGAACGCGACTGGCGCCTGGTAGAGGCCAATCTGCGCGCGAGCGATCAGTGACTTCAAGCGAACGGGACTCGGTACGGATGTTGCTTTGGATGGATACAAGACGTACCGTGTTTGTGGTCCAGATGATGGCACATGAAAGGTATGATCCAAAGATGCTAAACAGCATGTCATGGTCAGTTTGCGTTGTACTCCGAGCTGTCGGAGTCCTCCAGAGGGACGACAGGGCTCACGCGAGGAAGTTTAGCAAAGAGTGCTTGTAGACCACGTCGAGCAAATTGTCGTGCCCATAGGATCGCTTCCGACTGCATCCTAACGTCGAACTGCAGCCTCTATACAAGAACAGCAGCAGTAGCAGCGTGTCGTATGCAAGAATAGGAACCCATAGAAGTCGGAAGATCCTCGGGGGTGCTGCCATGACGCAATATCCGAACCCTAGAATGTCAACTGCCCTTGCTAGCAAGGTATGACAGGTGAGCGGCATGGAACTTAAGGACGGATGAGAATGATACACGCACCCTCAAAGCTCTCAAAGGAGAGTGTGAGGATGACCAGCACGCTGGAAACCTCGGCGATATACAAGAGGCTGATGATGCACAGTATGAACCGATTCTTGTTATACACCACATAGATCCAGAGAAGCAGCACGGCTGCGCCGCGTTAGCCCCGGATCGCCGAGGGTAAAAAGCGGCGTCCACGCACCTTCTGAAGTGAATAACACGGCGCAGTAGCCCCAAGTCTCCCAGTAAAACCAGAAGGAGCAACTTCGAACCGCAAGAAGCCATCTCAGAACGACGATTCCGCGTCGTGCGACTTCGTACTCACAACTACTGATGGTCAGCCGGCGGATGGAACCCAAGCCGCTTCCCTGCACTCACTCGGTCGTTGATCTCGCGCGGGTTCAAAGCTGCCCGTGGCGCGTGTCAGTTTCATGCGGATCGAGGACGTAGTTCGGCTGAGGTGCTGACCGTAGACTTGCAGTCTGTTCCCGAACGAACGCCCGAAGGCGAAGTTGTATGCCGTCAATACTCTTTCGGAACAGAGGACTTCGACGGACTCACATCACACACAATAGCCCGAAATATCGATGCTGGTAAGAAGACGGATCAGGGGCGATTGGGCGCCGATTTCATGCTATGGAACGGGGACGCACCCAGATGAAGGCGAACTTGATCACGGACCACCGCTTTTTCTGCACCCGACATCTCATGAGGTCGCCCTGAGCGCGGTCTCTCGCCGCACACTCACCCAGATCAGCTCCACCTCGCGTTCAATACATATGACTGTCCGCAACAGCGGGCCAGGTCAAGACCTGCAAACCGAGTGTTCGCGTAAACTCACTGTAATCATATATCACAATTGTCGCAGTCACGACTGTCATTGAGTGGTGAGCATGAGTTCAACTTCGGGACGGATTATCCCATCGCACGCGAGTACTCACATGAAACCAACTGCGTGCTGCGAACGTCCCTCACTCCCGCGACGAACTGGGCCAGGACCTGCGAGAGCGCACCAGTTTCGGTGACCATAGCCAAGATAATGCAAAAAAAGAATGGGCAGGCAGCAAAGGAGCGGGGAAGGACGCAAGCCACGGGTGGAGGGGCGTGACAGGCGGGGGAACGCCTCGCGCGAAGAGGGCGGGTCTTATAAGCCCTCAAGCGAACGGCAGAAGCATCGTGGCCGAGACGATGGTGGTCGCACCCCCGAAAGTGCTACGGTGGCGACTGCCAGGCGCTTCTCAGCCTTCCGTAATGGTAGAGTTCCGTTTCGGAGGTAACGGGAAGATCCCATGCGGGATTCAGGAGACCATCCGTGGCAACTGCGTGGGTCGCTCACATGTCTGTGTATGTGTAAGTAGCAGTGCTGGAATTTTGACTTACGAGCACTCGTACCTTGGGAATTCTCAGGGAAGGAGCTCGCGATAGCAACGTCCTTGGAGCTGTAGAAGGCTAACCCTTGAAGCAATTGCAATGCCACATGCTATTGCGTACCCACGGACATGCGATTCAGGCAGGTGCCATGGAACGTGTGTATTGGCGTGCGTATTATAGCCTTCCCGTCGGTTGCAACGGGTAGTTCATAGAAGTCCGATAAAGGACGCGAACTGCTATCTGACGTAGTGCAGCACCAGACGTATGGCGCAGCCCGATTCTTGGGATAATGTCGAGTGATGACCGGGACAGTATGACTCGTAGGTCTCGCGTTTTGAGCATCAAGACCACGCCGTCCAAGTTCAAATGTTCCCAATCACAGGTAGTTGTTCGAGGAGCTATTGTATGCACCATCACAAAGATGACGACCCGACATTGTTCGAAATATCAAGTTCGAGGATTGCTAGTCAGGTCCTAGGCTTCTGCTGGTGCTCTGTGAGATCAACTTCAAGAGGGAGAGGCGGCCGACACCGCTGCGCATGTCGAACTTCCGCATAGAGCCATAGCCCTCCCCACGAATGCAATGGTGGCATCATCGTCTGGACGCCCATAATCGAAAACCCAGATGGTCGCACAGACAGAGCACTTGTCAGTGGTGGCTAGAACCAAGTCACACCGAAGTCAATAAGCGCCTGCGCGCCGCGCTGTACGGCAGTGTACATGATGCTTCCTATTCGCGCTTACCAGAGAACCTCAGACCACAATCACAGCCTCATGGGCATAAAGCCTCCAGTGGCCTTCACTAGGAAATCGTTTGGTTAGAGCCAGAGACCAGTCATCATCATTGCAATGAACACAAGCACGCCACATCCTATAGTCCATCCAGGCCCTGGAGGTCGCCCAACGGCGGATGATGCCACTTCAGACGTCCCCGTCGAGTTAGATCCATTGTTGCCGCTATGAACACCAACGTACACCGCACTGCGTTAGGTCGATCGACTACACATGTATCTGCCTGGATAGCAAAGCGACAGCCCATCCCGCAGAGAATGAACGTGGAACAGGACAAAGCGGGGGCAACCCAGTCGAGAACCACGCTCGAGCAGGGTGAAATGCGGCGCAAATGGAGCATTCTCGAACGGAGATGGGTGGGTACTCACGCCAACCCGTTCAGTTGGTTGACTGCGTCGAGGCCTTGCCCGAGGTTGACAAAGTCGAGGAGGACGAAGTTCGGCGCACGTCCCGCTGCGAACTGCTCGCATCCCGCTGCGTTCTTCGTGATCCTGTACGCCGCACCATCAGCTCCCCGCCACCGCGCCCATGGGTTAAGCGAGTAGATACGCACGAGTCGACGCTGTTCGTCGTTGAGGCGTCCTTCGGGTCGCTCACAATGATGCCCGTGTCGAGGAGGTTCTTGTTGAGCGAGTGGTTGATGAGGTACATGTGGTCCTCGGTCGAGAGCGGACCGCTGATGCGGTCGACGCTGCACGGGAAGTTCGCGTCCGTCACACTGAATGGCGTCTCCCAGATCATCTGGAACTCGGGGAGGATGTACGGGACGCTTCTATCCGTGTCTGCACCCGCGTCCAGGAACACTATGACACGCTTGCCGCTGTCGATGAGCTCCCCGAGTGTCGGCCACTATCATTCCGCATGTGAGGAAATCCGGGATGATGAGAGGAAGAAGGAACGGAGATTGTACGTCAGCAGCGGTGAGGAACATAGATGGGAGAGTATACATACGTCGCTCTGCTTGACCGGGATCTGGGGAGGCACGTAGGCGAGATCTGCGACGCCGGACGCCTGGAATGGCGGATCCCACAGGTCTGGCAAAGAGGCGCCGTCCGGGTTCGTGAAGAGCAGCGTGAGGACTTCGTTCGGGTTGGCCGTGAGGAAGTCATGGACCTTCTTCAGATAGTCCTCCACAGTTCCACCATCGAACAGAAGCTGTGAGATTATATGAGCACTGTGAGATACACACTCCGACGCCATTGCATACGCACGCAGCCTAGGAGAAAGGTCATTCATCAGTGGGCTCCAGGATGATATGTACGAAATGACTCACTAGTGTGGCAAAAGTGAAGAACACCATCGTTGCTGCAAGCATACAATAATCAATTAATTGACATCTCATCACACGAGATCGCACGATGGCTTACACATGTGCTTGAGCTTGAAGCAGACGCACACCGAGGCCGAGCTGCGAAGGGATATCTACCTCCTGATCGCGAGACACTTGGACAACGGTTCAGCGCCAATTCGGAGTTGTGGGACGAAAGGGACCTACGCGCAAGAGGATCGTCGCTGAAAGCAAACGAATCATGGGCTTCGGAAGCGACGTTAGCCTCTGCAACCAAGCAGCGTCTCACCCCACGACGCTACTCACCACCAAGGAACGTGACGTTTCCATAGCTTCTGTTGCAAAGCTCCGCGTGTCCATTGCAGACAGTTGCTCTGTTGTGAGGACATCAACCCCGTAGTCAATCAGTTGAAGGTCTTTTCAGCGTGCATGAGATTATTTATGGGACATACCGTTTGGCGGGTACCGTTGCAGCCTTTACAGACGCCGCCGCCGCCGCGACGCTGAGGATAAACGAAGCAAAGCGCATGTCAACGGTCGTGAAGAAAGGACGATCGTAAAGAGGGCGCGAGGACCAGGGAACACAAGAGAGAAGCTATAAGATGGCTGGGCCGGCAGCTGAGGGAAAAGAAGAGAAGGCTCGCAGAGGCCTATTTGAGGAAACGGCACACATGTGGCACGCACTTCGATGCCATGGCAGCTGATAGAGTAGCTGCAATTGTCTCTTCGGCCGCAACGGTCGAACAAGCCAAGCTCTTTTCCTCTGATGGACAAATGCGTGTACGCTCATGTGCGCCGCGAGTCGGTGAGAAAGCGCGAGTGCGGATTGTGCATGATCGGCGCACGAGGCCATCCGGCACACAGCCCCGCGAGAGCGTATCCAGAGGCGATTGATGAGCGTCGCCTCAGACGCACGTGGGCAGGGACATATAACGAGGATCAATCACAGTGTTCAACCATATGTGCACAGAAGTAGGTATCAGCCATGCCATCTGAGAGCGGTCCAACGTGCGATGACCACGTGAACATACCGCATATCTCAAAAGCCTGCTGATGACAGCCTGATCATAGACTGTGTTGTACCGGACTTCCCACAGCTCTCTATGGCTGTGTTGGGAATATACCGAGGGTACCTAACGCATAAAACAGTAGTCCAAGGGTGCGAACAGGTAGATTTGCATCACCATCATCATCATCATCAGCGCAGGCGCACCGCTGCAAAAACTCTGCCGCCCCAAGTCGGTAGCCATGTCAGAGCAGACAAGGCTCCCTGTGATGGCTTCGGCGCACATTGGCAGCGCAAGTTATCACCTAGAGGGCCAAACTGTCAGGGCTCGTGTGGAGAAGATGTGTGTATGTTGAACTCACCTCGGTCCTGGGGGCACTCTCGCAGAAGATCCGTACACGGCAGTACTGTAGATCAGCTAGTAAGTGCGTCCACTCTTGAGTTAGCAGAGATGCCTCCTGGCCCGAAGGGGTGATTCATGAGTCAAGGTTGCAACGTTGCGAGCGCAGTACGTGAAGTCAGAGCCAATCGTGACTATCACCACAGGCAGCTGGTGGCAGGTCGATACTGATCATCACCGCTGTCTGTATCAGTCTGACCGATCCAGGTCCAGTATCAACTGGAATCATGAACGTGGGGGTTGTGAACAAGGCTACCGCGCTCAGTAAGTTGTGTGAAGAGCGGAACTTGGTGGCAAGGAAACGAGAGGGTTCTATGTCCATAGCTTGACTTCAAGCTTTGCTTAGCGGAGTTACTGCACAGGACAAACAATGTTGTTAACACCCTATAAATCGACTCTATTGCAATATCCCAGACATGTCAATAATAAGCGAAGCCGACGCTCGCGCCGTGGCGGCCCTCACATCATCTTCCACTCATTGCCGTCCTCATCGTCCTCACCCGGCTCCTCGTCGTCCTCGTCGTCTGGGCAACTTATCTTTGCTCAGGAACAATCCCTGGTACTACATAAAGCTACATCGATTCTGCAGAGCTGTCATTTTTCTACATCCCGACACGATCTCCACTCCGTCTCCATCTGGCCACCATGCACTCTCCAGATAATGAGACGTTCTCAACGCCGCCCACGACCCCGAATGTGCCATCCGACCGGCCAGTGTTGTCACGGAGAACGAGCAGGCCCTCCAACCTCCATCTATCTCGCAACGCCTCCGACTGGACGCCCAATGTCGTGCTCGATTCGCAGCAATCTCCCGAGATCTCGTCCCACAAGCCGCAGGGGAGCAGCGCAACGCCCACGACGCATGCGTTGGCGAACGGCAGCTCGAGTAAGCCCAACGGCACGAATGGGACTACAGTTACTCTGGAAGGGCCTCCGCTGATGTCGAATACTCCCACCACACACCCAACGATTCCGGTCCCGGCTCCATCCCAGTCCCAGTCCCAGCGCCGCCCTCCCTCTCCGCCCGTCTCTTCTCCTTGCTTCCTCCACTCCAAGCTTCAGGGCCCGTCCCTCATGGACTGGCTCAGCTCTTTCACTTCTCCTAAGCCGCATGATCGGGCGGAGAGCCACGCACACACCGACGGCACACTCTCGGATACGTACAGCGAGACGCTCTCGCCGGGGCTCGACGAGGAGGATGACCGCGAGTACGCCCCAAGCATAACCAAACAGCTCGCGGCCACCGCAGTCGGTGTTCGCGAGGTCAGCAAGAAGCTTGGTTAGTGTCCATCCGTGCCGCAACCGTATGCGATGGGGTATCCGCCGTATGGCGATGCTTACGCCCACCCGTTTAGGCCGCACTCGTGTCCGGTCACACATCCAGAGCGTCCTCATCGTCACAAAAGCGCGCGATAACCGCCTTATCAAGCTGACTCGGGAGCTCGCTCTGTATCTCATGCAGAAGCGGCCCAAGGGCAATAACGGCGGGCGGGGGATGATCGTGTAAGGTGTTCGCTGTATGTCTCTCTATTGGGTGCTCATCGTCGAGATAGGTACGTTGACTCGCAACTCAAGACGTCCAGGCGTTTCGATGCTGCAGGAATCGAGCGCGACCATCCTGAGTTCTTTGTCCCGTTCCCGAAGCGTCGGACATCGAGCTCCTCGTCGCTCATGTCGTATACAAACGACACCCTCCCCTCGTCGGAGGGTCAGCTTCGGTACTGGACGGCCGAGATGTGCAGCCGGAGTCCGCACCTCTTCGACTTCGTCGTGACAGTGAGTCAGCTTTGACAGCCTACCCGAGGCTATCCTGCACCTCGACACTAACGCTCGGTCGCCGCAGCTCGGCGGTGACGGCACAGTCCTATTCACATCCTGGCTCTTCCAGCGGATCGTACCGCCGGTGCTGCCATTCGCTCTCGGTTCACTCGGCTTCTTGACAAACTTTGACTTCGCGAACTATGCGAAAGTCATGGATAACGCGATCGACAACGGCATCCGTGTAAACCTGCGCATGCGTTTTACGTGCACGGTCTACCGTGCCATTTCGCCTGACAAGAACAGCAAGGCGTGCCGCGCGATCAAGAAGGGCGACACCGGCGAGATCCTCATGCGCAATGTCGAGCGCGGCGGTTGGGAGGCGCTCGAGAGCGGCATGCAGACCGAGGGCAAGGTCGGTGCGAAAGACAAGGAGATCATGTGCTTCTCGACGAGGCCCGTGGAATGCTTCGAGGTTCTGAACGACTTGGTGGTCGACCGAGGGCCGAGCCCTTACGTCAGTTTGCTGGAGCTCTTCGGTGAGTATTGGGTCGGGCATTCGGAGTTAGCCCGCAAGCTGATGGTAGACTTGCAGGGGATGAGCATCACCTCACCACTGTACAAGCAGACGGTCTGTGTGTCGCTACGCCCACAGGATCAACAGCTTACTCGGTCAGTGTTGTCGCCTGTCGATTCAGATTGCGCTGATGGTCGTAACAGCTATCCGCGGGCGGCTCGTTGGTTCACCCCGAGATTCCTGCGATTCTTATCACACCAATATGCCCTCACACGCTCTCCTTCCGGCCCATGCTGCTCCCAGATACGATGGAGTTGCGCGTCTGCGTGCCATTCAACTCGCGCAGCACTGCGTGGGCGTCATTCGACGGCCGTGGTCGGGTCGAACTCAAACGTGCGCTCCCTTTCTCTTTTGCAGAGCCAGCCTGTATTGACCGTTGATTCGTGCAGAGGGTGACCATATCAAAATCACCGCCTCGAAGTATCCCTTCCCAACTGTCTGCGCCGAATCGCAGTCGCTTGACTGGTTCCATTCCATCTCGCGGACGCTTAAGTGGAACGAGCGCGAGCGCCAAAAGTCGTTTGTCGTCGTTGAGGAGAGCCCGCGGGTCAAGTCACGTAAACTCCCACCCGAGGGAGAGGGGGAGGGCGTTACTCCCCGTGAGCGGCAACACCACGCGGTCGCGAAAGACAAGATGGAGAGCTCGGAAGAGATGGACGAGGAAGATGAGGTGTCGGATGAGGAAGAAGAGAAGTTCGACATCGACGACTTGTCTTCCAACGAGTCTCCTACTTCCTCATTGAGCGGGCCCAACCAGCTCAGCCCGGAGGAGGCGGCGATTGGGAGCGAGAAGGTGCAGGAGAACGAGGGTCGCTCTAACGACGCGCGCGTGGAGAACGCAGCATGGCTTCTCGCACAAGGCAACCCGTATCTTCAGCACACACGCGACGACGCCCCCAGCTCCGGCCTTAGATCTGGCGTCGATACCCCTGATCGCTCGCGGCCCGCATCCACACCCGCCCCGCGTCTCCCCGCGACACGTCCAGTTCAGCACTCCTTCGGCGTCTTCGTCGGCGTCATCCCTTGCAACGATGGACCATCAGCGTGGCGACCGCGGCGAGCGGGACGATATCCGCGGTCCCCGCTCCGCCCTCCTGAGTACGCGCGTGCGGATCCCGCACGATCGCGAGGTTGTCGAAGGGGAGAGCATGAAGACGCCGACACCGGTCGACCAGCCTTCGTACCTGCGGAGCGGCCCATTCAATCGCAGTCGCTCGCGTTCGCGCGAAGGTACCCAGCGGCGCGCGTTTGCTGTGTGGGGCCAGGACGAGAGTGACAGCGCTGCGAGTGACAGCGACGCGGATGGGCCGTAGTCGTTATAGCGTCGCCGCTTGAGGATCGCTCTGTTGATTTTTTTCTTCCCTTTCCCGCTTTCGATGCTAGATCAGAGATGGTACACGGTTGGTTGAACGATGGTTCGCTGAAACCAATAACGACAATATGTACGGAAGGAAAATCGCATAGAAGGCATTGTAAACTAGTACTGGCATCCCCTTTTCTGGTCCCATGTCTGTTAATTATGCTCGTGGCGTGTACCTGTATGCGCGAAGGCATATACTGATGAAAATGTTCTGAAATATGCCGTCCGCGTCTGTTTGAACGCCGCGCGGTGATGACATTCAGCTCATGACCACCCTCGTAGGGCAGCAGCTCCAACCCGAAGAGGGAGGGGGGGGATTCTTGGATCGGAGGCCACGAGCATCTGGTTCATGAAGAAATATATGATACAGGACAGGCATCTCTGGTCCAGCTTCGCCTATCCCACTCTAGAAATATGCCGTGTTTCGCAGAGCGAACCGCTCGAGTTTGCGATAATCCCGCCGGTCCTTCGCCACCGCCCAAATCCACGCGTCAACCTCAGGAGGAGTGATCTCTTTCAACCATGACAGGTCCTCTGCTGCATCACTGGTATCCAGGTCCTTCGCGGTCTGGACGATCAGCTCGCACGCGTCGATCGCTGCAGCGCGGAGGACAAAGGCCTGCTCCACCGTCAACAACGGCCCTTCCCTGAGCACTTCCTTCTCTTTCTTGGCGGCGGCAGGGTCGACGGGCTCGGCAGCAGACAGGAGAGATTGCAGCCTTTCTGGATTCTGTGCCTCAGGGAACAGTCGCGGAAGTGCAAGGTCCGCGTCGGCATGGGTGAGGTCGATCACGCCTAGGTGGACGAGCAAGGACGGAATCACGTTGTCCGCGAAGATGGGAAGGTGTGATGTCCTGGGAACGGGGATGGCGGACTCGGAGTTCCCGAAGCGGAGAGCGACCGAATGCAATGTGAGCATGGCTTTCTTGAAGCAGTATACGGCTACAGTAAAGCGGTCAATTGAGCTGCTATATGGCGCATACTGGCTTCGGCAGCTTACGTTGTCCGTACACAAAAGCCATGTCTTGAAAGGCCGGTATCGCTCGAACGAGCTGCCATGGCCTAATGTGAGTCTAAGACAAACAGCAGACCAAGGACTTCTCACTCTTTCCAGCGCAACTTCAGCTTCATCCTGACCGGCCTTCTTCGCTTTCTCTCCCTCCTTGAGTGCTTCCAAGACGAAGCTGCCGAGGTCAGGATAGCCGCCCTTGATCAGAGCCTCTCCTGTCTCCTTCAGTGTCTTCGTAATGAGCTGGACAACCTCCCAGATCGGTCCTCCCAGCTCGCCGACGGTGACACCATGGATCTTCTCGTGCGGCCGTTCGACATGGATCACGTCCGTCACGCGCATAAGGTCCGCAACAGTCGCCTCCGTCATAGCTTCCATACCCTTGGCAGAGAAGTAGTCACCGGCACCAGTCGAGGAAGAGATCCAGGCACCAAAGACAAATGCACGGATGTTGTCGAACGCACCCCGCCCGGTCGCTTTGTGAAGAGGGACGCGGTAGCCGGACGCGAAGTTGAGGAGGGAAAGCACAGAGAGCACATTCAGCTCAGACGCAACCGAAGGGAAATTCAGAGGCAGCGTCATGCCATGCGCTGAACGTAGACGTGCAAAAGTACTCGTGAAGGCGGGGGAGAACAGGAAGCGTTTGATTGCCTCGGGAGTGATCTATAACGACGGCGTGAGTAAATTGGTCGTTGGTGAGTATACATGAGTACGGGAACCAAAAAAGTGGCCTCCTGTACACCTTGGAATCATATCCCCGGGGCAAGGGATACAACCCAAGAGCGCACGGAGATGCGATGGATTTGAGAGGATCACAATCACGATGGCACATCCTCACCAAAATATTGGCTCTCGTTCGGGCAGCCCGAGCAGACTCCCTGACCGCTTTTATATAACCGCCAGAAGGAGGGAACGGGATGTTCGACATGGCTACCATGACCAGAGAAGTAGACTGGCTTTCTTCACGGCAACTACTGCTCAATGCTCTGGAGTACAGTACAAAGTAACTTATTCAGGCGCCGGTGACTCCTTGGCGCTTCCGCATCGGCATCAGCCATTTCTCTAAATGAGGCATGCGTGCAAGTTCACCGTTGCTCGAGAGCTGGCAACCCAGAGGTAGCAGAACGAACGATGACACAGATGACCTATATCATTGATATAACGAGGGACACCCTGCCACATCAACTAAGCACATGGACATCTCACGTACTATTTCCTCCGCTTTGATATCCTAGGACGGCGGTTTGTAAATCAACAGTTCAATGAATTGTATCTAGTGCACGCGTAAGTGAACGTGCAGAGAAGGAACAGAGGTAGCTGGACCAGGGTGAGTCAGCAATCACAGCTTGGGTTGTGAATGAAAGGAAGGAACGCATCCTGAGCGTACAGAGTTGCGCATGGTGCATACTCGCCGTCCTTCGCTGTCTCATACCGTACAGTCGGGGACCGTGACGTTGCCACAAAATAGGGTGGTTGACTGAACTACCGGCGAATGCGGTGAATGCCAAATATCCAAGTTTGCGTCCCTTGGCCATCAGCCGGAGCACCTACAAGCTTAGTTACTTCTGACAGGCCACGGCAGACACTTAATCTGTGGACATACCATACGAGGTCGACCTGGAGTGCATTTTCTCCTGCGAGAGGACATTAAGTTCTTAAAGGGCGGTCCGATGCGGACTAGTAACGTTCTCGCCAGCAACCATCTCATTTCCTTGGGCTGGATGTCGAAGAGCGAATTCCGTGCCAAACATAGCAATGGAACCGACCCCGTCCATACCGTTCAAAACGTTTGTCTCGGCTCCGTTCAAACCTCCCGGGGATCTTCACTCCAGCCCACGGTCCGCCTCACCGCTCTCTCATATATTCGGCATGGTCTGCAATCGACACAGAGAGCAGCACTGGGTGGGGATCCAGCCCTTCGTCATTAGCTCACTGAACGGTTCGTTCGTGTTGCAGGCGGTTTCTAAAAAGAGCATTGAGCCTTGGAAATGGTTCGAGGATAACAGACGAATATTCTCCCACGCTCAGTGTGGAAGATACGCTATCGATGTCGACTACCTAGGACAAGTAGTGCATAGGGGCATCAGAGCCTACCTCCCTGATTCACACACGTTATTGAGCTGAGCATTGATAGACAGAGAGGTCGTGTCGCTCGTCTGGCTCCAAGCGCACTTGTGGTCGCGTGCTACCACCAGCTTGCGGGCCGACCCAATCAGCCTGCTTTGCATGAGTGCATTCGTCCCTCAGACATGGAGGAGGCCGTGCGACGTCCCAGTAGCTCACACTAGCCGGGAAGAGGTCCTTCCACGAAGTCCGCCCGTTAGGCTGCATTCCCAGGCCTGTGGAAAGAGTCACACCTACAGACATTGTCTTTGGAGCCGGTAGTAGATACGATATGTGACAATGTTCGTTCGAGGACCATTTCTCGCTTCCATCTAGGACATGGCTGAGCGTGTAGAGGCCTACAATGGCGAACATTTATCAGGTGTCCACTTCGCTCAGCTCACAGCACACCAACACGTACCGAGCGCCCTGAAGTTCTGCCTCTCATGCGGCGCGCACGCGATCTCCGAGGACGAGTAAGAAAATCGTGTATAACTGTACAAAGGAGTGACAACATTGCGAAGATGCAGCATACCCATAAGAATACCCGTTTGCAGAGTCGTGCTACCGCCCTCCTCTTGCGAACCAGGACTTCTGGGCTCCGCACGTTGCATTCGTGCATCCTGGACACCGAAGTCCCAGCTGGATGCTTGTTGGGCCTATTTTCCCGCTCGAGTAGTCCCGAAGGTGAGCAGCCGCCAGGTCCGCGAGGGCCCGGATGAAAACAGGCGAATCGTTCAGAGACTCTGCGCGGTGGATCTCCATGCCGAGCTGTGCAAAGGCAATGAGTTCGGGAAGGAAACAGTACAAGTGCGCAAGGGCGCACCTCCTTGCCTTCCTTGACATATTCAAGGTCAAGCTCGTACAACGTCTCGATATGATCGCTCGTGAAGGCGATGGGGATCAGTATGACCTGCTTCCTTCCCAGCCGAGCGAGGCCCTTGATGGCATCACTGGTCTGCGGGCCCATCCAGGCGGACGGACCGACTTGTGACTGCCAAACGAGTCGGTACGGGTTGGAGTGTCCCAAGCGATCCATGACAGCCGCTACGGACGCAGACACCTCCATGACGTAGGGGTCGCCGCGGTTCACAACTGACATGGGTAGCGAATGCGCCGAGAAGAGCAAGACCACATCCGAGCGCTTGTCCTGAGGGAACTTGGCCAACGCACGCTCAATGTTTTGTGCAACAGCCTGGATGCAGCACTCAGCCGACCGCATCGGATGTTACTGGCAGCCGGACGTACCTCGATGAACCCAGGGTGGGTGCCCCATCGGTCTATAACGCTCCACTCGATGTCCCCAGCCTCTCCGGCCTTCCCTCTCCTGTAAAGCTCGTTCAAGCTACTCCCTGTTGTACTGCAGCTGTACTGCGGGTATTGTGTGAACGCAACAGCGCGCTTCACACCGTCGGCCTTCAGTTGTCGTGCCGTCTCATCCGTCAAAGGCTTCGCATAGCGAAAAGCAACATAGCTCTTGTGCGGGGCGGTCTCGGGGTGCAACTCGTCGAGCAAGGCCGCCATACGCTCGCCCTGGAGTTTCGTATAGTGCAGGATGGGAGAACCGCCGCCAATGTCTGCATACTGCTTCTCAATCTGAGGGGTGCGACGCTTAGCGATGATGGGAGCGAGTATCGACTGGAATGGCAAAGGAATGAGGTCCCCGTCAAGGAAGAGATTTTTCAGGAAGTCGTGTGTTTCGGACACCTGGACAACGGCAGGAGTGTAAGTCTGGCTGAACACTCCGAAAAGTCATCGTCACGTACCGTGGAGGGTCCGCCCATATTCATCATCACAATTGCTGCGCCAGCAGATGGTTAGCCTCCTCGTCCCGCTGGAACCGGTTGGACATACCTGTGGGACTGAGGATGTGTCAGGGGCGCGTGTACAGCCTAACTGGACGCAGTAGACCTCACCTCTTCCCTTTCGGCGGAGCATTATTCAACGTCGCCAGCGAGCGAGCGAAAGAGCGCGTCAACGCTGTCGTTCGTGGTACGGGCACCATTGCGAACTCTACGTATCTCCGGACGACGTAGACGGAGGCTTATAACAGAGGAGGGAGCGGGTGGGAACGACCAATGAAACGCACAACATTTCCGGCGCGGACACATTCCCGCGACAGGGCAAAGAAGCACATTATTCGGACCATTACAGAGCGATATAAACCACTTACTATATGAGTAAGCAGCATCAACTAACCGTTTAAGCGCTTCGTTAGCATTGGTATCAACAATCCCTACAGGATGGGATTAAACTTTCGTTACATTCATATAACGAGTCTCGCTTGCGCCGCACGACCTCCACGTCGTCCTCTCCCATGATTGAACTCACGTTTATCATTTCGTTCTCATGAACCGTCCGATGTCGACCCTTCTTCCCAGAAAGCAGCCGTGAATCGCGAATGACATCAAGGGCTCAGCTTTCCACACATCTTGCCACCTCATACGCAAAGTGTACATGTAATAGTGCCATGCTCCTCAATGAACATCAATATTAATGGGTCAGTGTTATCCGCAATGCTTCCGGTGCTCTATAGGAGAGCTGACGGTGACCAATAGAATTGCACCTCATGGGCTCCACTTGTAGTGGGTATCATCCGGCGGCTGTTTTCTTGTTCTGCTGAGGCTGTCTCCAAAGCTTTCTAGCGATGGGAGGGCTAGACTTCAAGCCCCGTCCCACAGGTGCTCGGCCTTGCGGGCGAGGTCAGTTACAGCTGCAATATCAGAGCGCAATTAGTATCCTGATGATACGGCGAAACATCCACCGGTATGTAACAACCAGGCCTATGAATCGAGGTCTCCTCGTATCGCCTTGAGACTACCCGCGTGGCTGAGCCTCCAAGAGCTCGCGTATCGAGGAGCGTCTGTCAGACATGCAGTCTCGTTGAGATATTGCGATGCTCGAATGCGCGAGTGAAATGCAGCAATGACATCCTGGCTTCGAAATAGGGTACCATTTGGTGCCATACAAGCCGGCGTAGGCAGGATTATGGATTCTCGCAAGGCAAGCTTCTCGCACATTTTCTCCGTCTGTCCCTAAGCGGATGACATGTCATCGCTGTATCGCTTTTTTTCCAGTGCTCCATACAGGTCCTGCCGCCCTCGATCCGCCGGTGAGTTGCCTCAGAGATTTCGAGCTTCATCTTGACACTTCTCCATCCTCATGCCCGATTAAGAGCAACGATGCTGTGGCTTCAAGAGCCGCTGCGATTTTCGCATTGCCCCCTCCACCTCGAGGTGGGATCATCACGGACGGCGTTTGTGCGTGCTGATGGCTATGAGCGTGCATACCAGCCCATCCCTTCGTGCAGCTCGCCCGTAAACGTAATTTAGCGCATCACGTCTGGACGGGACAGAGATCCGAAAGTATTGCCATCGTGCACGGCTAGGAGGCAATGTGGCACAGGCATGGCGTAATTGAGTTGCAGTCGCCCTCGGCAAGTCCTCTAGGGCAGTACGCCTTTGGCCTGGCCATGCGTCCATGTTGCAAATGAGCCGTTCGGAAGGATATGACACTATGTCAAAACGTGACACAGGGTGGCAGCAAGGCTTTAAAGGCACAGGAGTACATTTACACTGTGGAGAGGAGGGGAAGACAGGCTACAGCTATCCGTTACAGAATCACGAGAATATGCGACATGGGTACTATACAGCACGGGAGAGGGGGACACGGGACACGGGACACAAAAGAAAAACCTACCCATCATCGCGCCGACCGACGACGTCCGAACGATGCCATGGAGAAGGCTAATGGCTCGGGTCATCGCTAAGCTCGCCTTCCTCGCGCTCTTCTTTCTGCGGCGCAGATGCAGCAGGCGGAGGAAAGGCTGGACGCATAGGAGGGGGTGGAGCGGAAAGCTCTTTGACTTTCGGGGGAGGTTGTTCCTCTTCTACGGCAACAACCACCGGCGGCGCAGTCGTAGCGGAGGGCTGCTCCGCAGGAGGCTCGGGATGACTTGCAGGGGGGGCCTCGGTCTCCACTTGCTCTAGCTTGTCTGCCCGGGTGACGGATTCAGCAGGGACGGGGACCTCTGTCTCCGGTTCGGCTGCGGACGGCGCAGGAGGCTCAATAGCGATTGACTCAACCACCGTCCTCGTCTCACTCTCCACTTTCGCTGCGGCAGTAGTCTTAGCCGTTGCGGCTATAGAGACCGAGACTGACGTCGAGGTGCTTGCGCTGCCGCTGGACTCTCGTCGCTTCGTAGCTTTGGTGCGCGGCTTGCGAGTCCGGGCGGTCCGTTTCGGTGGCTGAGGTGCCGCCTCCTGCGCCGCGGCTTCATCCTCTCCCCCGGCGTTTCCCTCTAAAGCGTCTTCGACGAG
>CCBP010000117.1:92336-140504 GCA_000765035.1 Trametes cinnabarina | reverse complement strand
CGACGGTCAGCATGGGCGACGGGTGGTTCGACGCGCAGGACACCGCGCCCGCGGTCACGCCCATCGCGGGGTGCGCGTACCCGAACGCGTGGGACGCCGTCAACGCGCAGATCCCGCTCTCCGGGTGTCTGCCTGCGCCCACCGCATGATGCAGGATCGCGCGCAGGCCGTGCGGTTGCGCACACTCGCTCTTCTCGCCTTTGATTTGCTTCGGACTTTTTGCAACATCTATACCCCATACCCTCCCTGGGATCTTCAGCGACGTCGCTGCTTTTGTGTGGTAGGACGTGCAGGCGTGCATGACGCTGACGGACAGTGCTCACCACGAAAGGGTTGTAGGAACATTGAGGTGCAGTAAGTTATGCGCTGTATGCTATGTGACAATAATAAGAACAGTGTGCTATCAAGCAAGGTGTAGGGGTGTAGATGGGTAGCGGTCCAATCCAAGAATCCATCACACAAAAATGTGCGGTAGAGGTGTTACCAAAAGCGCGTGCTTTCCGTAGGGAAGCCGTTCGCCATGCGCATCATGACCGCATTAGATGTGAGTGTCGAGAACTGCGGAGACAACCACGTCAGCCCACATTAACAGTTCCTGAATGTGGAGACTCACCCCATTGCCAATGAACACCTGCGCACGCTGGGCAACCAGCTGGTCCACCGCGTGCGATGCGAATTTCTGCTCCCAAGTCAAGACGAGGTCTCGACTACTCGAGATCATGTCCCACTTCCCCACTCCCCAAAGCGCCCCCTTGAGATCGCGGATATACTCCGGCCGCCCGTTGGTCATGATATACAGCCGCTTCACGCCCTGCGCCTCAGGGGTCGCCAGCACCCCTCGTACCTTGTGCGCGATCTCCTCGAAGGTTGGGAGGCAGCGCGCCCTGTAGATCTCGACGTTCTCGGCCGTGTTGTTCCCCCACTGCTCGTGCGGGGGCACGGCGAACGCGTCGGGCATCTCCGGGAACGCGTTCACGCTCACGAAGTCCTCGGACCACATCGCGAGCGTCCGGCAGTGCGTCTCGTAGTCCCCGCGCCGGACGTGGATGACCATGAGCCCGGGAATCATCGTGTACCGCTCGGCGTTGGACGTATACGGCTGGCTGGAGAGCGGACGCTCTTTGGACTCGCCGGGGATGAAGATATCGCGGTTGGTGTCGAACGCCAGCTCGACGAGAGGGGACCATCCAAAGTGGGTTATGAAGGGAGACCGCTTTAGGTCCGACCAGACGTCTATCAACGCGTTCCTCACGCCAAAGACACTGTGCCAGGGTCAGCACCATCTCTGTACTAGATGGAGAGACAACGCACTCGTGGTGGGTATATATTGGTCCGGAGTCGCGCGCTGATTGGACGCACGGTTCATCGAGACCCTGCAGAACCGAGACCCACTTCTTTGTGATCTCCGCGACCGAGTTGGGCGAAGACAGGTTCGCGTGGATGTCGGCGCGCGAGAGCTCGAGCCTGTTTGGGCAGAGGTAGTCGAAGTAGGCTTTGCTCACAGCGAGAGGCGCATTAACGCCTTGGGGGAATCGATCACCCACAATAGGGCCTGCGAGGAGCCGAGAAGTCAACCCTGCTTGCTTCACCATAATGGAAAGGGAGGTACTTGCCGCGCAAGAAGACTGAGTAAGGTATCTGTGAGGGTATCAACTTCCCCGTACCCTCGTAATCTGAGTATAGGGAGCCATCGTCGTTCCACGTGAAGTTGCCGAATACGAAGCTGCGGTGTAATCATCAGAATATAGCACGGCACAAGACATGTGGGCGTCGGAGACGGACGATCTACCGGCTTTGAACGCCAAGTAGGCGTTCAAAATATGTTCTTGTACGGCATTTCCCCAGCCTAGCCCTGTTAACCCAGAGAGGTCCCATGAGCTTTCATAAAGACGAGCGATGACCGGGCTTCCCGTTGTTAGAATCACGTACCTCGTGTGTGTCCAGCGACCAAGAGGAACTTTTCATGGGGGCCAGGTCTGCTCTGGTTCCAGTTTTGCTGCGGCAATCGTAGTTCCGCGTTGTGAAACCTGGAATAGAGCGGGGGGAGAGCCTGGATGACCTGCGGACGCGCTGCCTCCGGTTCTGCTTCCAGCTCCGGAGGTTCCGCTGTTACCTGATCTTCATGCGGAGATGAAAGACCGGAGTACGTCTGCAATCCCAGATAGAAGAGGAAGTACAGAGAGAAGAGGAAAATAAGCCCAGCAAGATAGTAAAAGTGGCGGCCCTTCAGGCTAGACAGGATGCCGTTCAGCATTCAGGCCAAGCGTTGGGTGGGTGCATGTCGCGGGCAGAGAGGACAAGGCCAGCTGTAACGATCCGGCGTTTAGTGGCATTTACTTCGGTTAGATAGCGGATGTGTAAGGGAAGGATCTATCAATACCTACTGTACTCTAGTACTTGATCTAATCTCACGAAACACTTCCGCTAACTACTTCAACTTATCAGTGAATGGTGGCGACCGCAGTGACAGGCCAGCCATCATAGTGGCTAGGTAGCGGCTAGGTCTAGCAAAACGTTCGCATGTCATGCCTGTAAATTACACAGCCTTGTGTGCAGACGTCCGTTGTATAGCAGCACAAGTCTATTTTCAATCAAGACCCGACGTATGATCAGAACCCTAATCGCAAGTTCCCTCCGCTACCGCGTCTGATACGCCAATTCTGCTACTGAAACTTGAGCGTAACTCCGACTGATTGGACGTATGAGCGCCGCCACTCTTCAGAGCACCAAGCAGCTTGGCAAAGTCAGGCGTCCCCAAACCTGTTATCTGGTAGTCATTCTTATCAGTATGACCCACTCGGTGACGCCAATGCTACTATATACCGCATCCCATCCCTCGGTAGCAGGGAAGCCATCCGTGCCACACCCGGGGTTATGCCCTTGCGTGATGTCGTTCAGCGCACTAGCCCCCTGAGCGTACAGGAAGGGATTCAGGAACCCAACCGGCGCGCCGCCGTCCTTGATGATGGCGTCGTTCAACAGGGCCACCAAACTGGCCACGGTTGGGCTCGCAGCGCTCGTACCCGCGACAGGCTGCACCTGCCCATTGACGACGACCTGGAAGCCCTGAGCTTGTGCCGCGATGTCAGGGAATGCGCGGCCGCTGGAGTTGAACAGCCCCGCGTTCGTCTTGCCGAGCTTCTTCAGATATCCGCTAACTGCAGCGTCTTGGTTATCGCGGTCGGGCGAAGAGATTGGAGAATCCACCTGAGGAAAAGGAGACGGCGACTTCAGGGCCAAAGCCGGTCGTACCACCGACCGACGTCACGCTGTCGTTCACTTCAGCAACAGACTTCTGGACAGCTGACAAAAGGACTGACAAAGGGCAGGTCGATGGGAAGGTAGGCAGGAATGTTGTGCAGTCTTGTGTCGCCTGAATGCCAGATACTCCTCCATCTCCGGATGCAAACAGCACGGTCGTTCCACGAGCGCCTAGTTGCGCGTACGCGTTGCACAAGTTACTACAATGCTGGTCAGCGCGTTCTCGAGGACAACCCGGGACGTCACATTTCGTACCTTCCAATGGCAGCGGGAATGTCTTTCTCCGTGAACCCAAAGCTAGTCGTCAGGACCTGAGGCAGCTGCTCCTGTTCGAGGAGGTTGTTGACCAAGTCAAGGAAGCCGGCGATGCCATCGTGGTTGTCGGATCCCACAGTGACGATGGTGATGGGAACGTTGGTCGCAACGGCGGTCGTATACTGGACGTCAAGACTCTGCCAGCAACAGACTCAGACCGACTATCTTGTGACGATGGTGTGAAAGGTACTGACCGCTTCCGTCGTCCCAAACGTGCTATTGTTGGCACCCCCATCGAGGGCTTCGATCGAGACTTTTGATGCGTGGTTGGCAGCATCCTGCCGGAACTGCCCTAGGAACGCCTAGGGATCCATGTGTGCCCGGAACCCACCAAGAGACCGACAAGATAGCCGTACCTTCAGATCCGAAGGCGTCGCAAACTCTTGCGCGAAAGTCGCTACGGAGAGGTTGCTCCGACCTGTTGCAGGCGCCGTGGGGATGTTGTAGATTGTTTGTAAACATTGGGGCGTGATCTCGGATTTGCAAGAGCCGTCCACTGCGGTTACTTCAGTGGGTTGGGCCTTCGGTCTATCGGAGGGTTTCAAGCTCGTCTGGGTACCGTCGCCCGCCCGGGGAAGATGTAACAGCTCAATTTCGGCACGGGAAACCCTTGGCTCGACGAAGCTACATGCGTGATACCCATCTTAGATCCGACACATGCGACATCGAGGCGTCGGAGAAACTCACGATGTCGTCGGATGTATTGCTGCAAGATGCCCCTTGACGGTGTCCGGGATGGAAAACGACAGCGTACGTATTATGCTCGTGTTCGTCTTAACATGGACATACTCGCAGAACTGAGTGGAGAGCATGGCATTCGCTTTCGCGACGGGTATTTGCATGCTCAACCAATCGCCGGCGGGAGATATGGTCGACGCGGTGACGTTGTGCTTTGCGAGCCACGCATTCACGGCTTTCACGCTGGCGGGCTCGGGTATCGCGAAGGCTTCGACCTGTTCATCCGTTGATGTGCAGGCGCGAGCGTATTGAAACAGGTTGACGACCATACCTGGGCTTTGCTGAGGTGCTTGCGATAGTTCTTGCTTCTTGGGTCGCTGACATCATGCAATGCCGCTTCTAACTCCACTGGATCGCTCTGAACCAGGGCAATCCGGAGATTCAAGATAGCGTTTTCGTCGGCCTTGCCTAGGTACTTGAATCCGCTCGGCACGTCAGACCGTCGTTCGTGCACACGCATCCTAGAGTCGTCACAATCGTGCGTCGTGGGTCGACCCAAGGCGAGCGAGAAAAAAGCAAAGAAAAGCAGGCCGGCTGCGACCATCTAGGCCAATCAAAGGTATGGGATGAACAGGGACGTCGGGGTGCGACCTCAACGAGAAGGTGGAAGGAGACGACAGCGGAGGACTCGCCGCCTTGGTTGCGCGCTCGTGATGCAAGGTCCCATCGACAGCAACAGACGGGCGCGGCCATCAGGGCTGTACGATGGCATGCTGCATGATACCCGCAGAGCTGTGTGCACAAATTGAGAGACCATGGCTGATATTGAGGGCGGATTTGTCCGCTTTGTCATCGAGTCTCAGCTTCTAAGCAGCAAGTCAGTCGTGCTGATAAACCCATGTCACAATATCAATAGTCTGGATTCGCGTACAATCCAGTATTCTACGGGGAAATGTTCCTAATTGAGGGTTGTAGTCTCAAACCAAAGAGCGGCGAGCAGAAACAGGCCCCGAGGTCACAACCTAATAACATCATGATAGGTTTCCGTCGGCTTTGCCCCCTTCCGCCGCGCTTTCCGATATCGCAAAGCTGAACAAGCAGACGTCGTAAAGGTGGCCATCAGAGGCTCCAAATATACACCGTGTATGCGAAAATGTCAGCGCAGCGCAAGGAGTTGAAGAAGAAAGTCAACGTGTCCGCTGGCAAGAGTCCGATTCCTTCGGCTGACTACCAGTAGCATCCAGCTAAAGTGGCTGTACGAAGTTGCGCCCGTTAAGGCAATCGTTGTAGATTACCGGGAGGCTTTCGCACACAAATCGGGAAGTCAAGTGGGTGGTGCGAGTCCCCTCGAGGCGTTTTCGCATATCCGATAGGACACTGGTGACCTCAATTTGTCTCTAACGCAGGAGCATGGCTACTGCAAATGCGGGCGAGCGCCAATGATGGGCCTGCCTCGGAACCTCGGTGGGTTTCCCCACCGCTTCCTCCGCAGCCGAGGCGCTGGCTATGAAGTGGCAGAAGGTGCAGAGCAGCTTCTCTTAGTCGCTTGCGAACTTCTCTCAGGCTACGCGATGGCCATGCCGGCCATGGCACTTGGCTCTTCTCCCATCTTCGAGGTCCGGGCATCGGGCAACATGTGGTGTGTATCCATCCCAGCCAGCGATACAATCTATACAGTACACGGATCCCTCATCCTCATAAATAGCGGGACAACAATTGGAGACCCAGTGCTCTCTGCCGTCCATCCCCCCCTTCTCATACAATCACTTCACGGACTGTCCAAAGAATCCCAACAGATGGTCGTACTCGAAGTTCGTCTCTGCCTGCCACGTCTCGATACGGTTCGTCATCACCTCATCCCAGAATTTTGTCGGGGTCTGCTCGCCGCTGGCGAGGAATTTGCGGATGTGCCGCTCCCACTTCTTCATCAAGGAGAACTTCGCGTCGTGCGAGGTGATATACGCACCCTCGGGGTCGAAGGGCGGGAGGCCCTCCTGGTACGCGACGAGGCCGACCTGGGCCATCCAGTAAAAGGGCAGCGCGTTGTGGCAGAACCGCTGATTCGGCTCGGGGACATTGCGCGGCGAGTCTGGTGAGTTCAGCCAGCTCTGCAGCCAGTAGTGGAGGAGGATTTGGACGTGGAACGCGCGGTCCCTGTCGACGAAGTGCGGATTGATCTTTGGGCGCAGACCGCTGCTGTCAGGCTGGGAAAATGGAAGGCGGTCCCGCAGATACATTTCAAACAGCTTGCGCATCATCGCGTGGACCATGATCAGATGCGCGAATGGCGAGACGTTGAACGGTCGGGGGGCGTTGTTTGGGTTATTCTGGGCGAGGTAGTAGTAAAGCGCCTTCAGGTAGTGCCCGCATAGTCGCACCTCGGTCGAGCCATATGGCGAAGGCTTCTGCAAGATGGCCACCCACTCGGCTGAATTCTTCGCCGTCCACAAAGCATCCTCGCAAGGTAATCCAAGGGTGAATTGTTCCGTACGGAAGGTAGGTGAGAGATTGAAATAGATTGCATGGCAGCAGTCATGCATGTAGCAAAGCCACACAGCCCTTCAAGCTAGGTTAGTGCCTCCGGACTACACGTGCTCCAGAGCTGCTAACCTTTTAGCAGATTCATGTTTGACCCATCTACGCCACGATCGCTCCGTGGCATCGGGGTCATTGAGGTCAAACGCCTCGAGCTTCCAGTCTCGAGTGTTATCGACAAAGCCGTTCATCCGGAGCATCTAGATAATCTTATCAGAAACGGTTGATAGCACATATGATTCGGATAACGATCGCTCACCATTACAATCATACCGTGATAGACATTAGACTTCGCTCGCTGATCAGAGTCGCGGTGGAAGAGCCCGATGGTTTGGATCAGTCCAGATGCCAATGTAAGCTGCGCGATCTGGTCGTAGGTCTTGTTGCCCGACGACTATAATGGCAATATGTTGGTCGCCGCATGAAAATGGACCTCTAGAAGTCACCTACCAGCTCCGCGATGATCTCGTCCCGTTTTGTCGCAAGCACAGTTTCGATAAACTTCGCTGCGGCTGGAGTATGCGCGTACATAGCTCCACACGCTTGCATGGCAGTTACAAGGACAGGAAGTGGTTCTTCCTCCATTAAGGTAGGGACGTGGGCTAACGGCATATGGAGAACGTAAGTGTTGACGAACAACCTCACTAAGGCAGGATGTCAGCTGCCGGTAACATCGGAAGATATCAGTCCAGAGGATGCACTTACGATACTCGTTGAGCTCAATCGGTGTCGGATGACCGAGAGGAATAGACATGGGCACGGTCTGCTGCACCGGTGAAGTAGGGAGGAAATTACCAAACCGGTCAATCATAAGAGAGGAATCTAGAGGCTGCATGTCGTATATCGCAAGCTGAGCGGGGGCGTTGTAGAACATATCCTGTCGTGAACTGCCAATCACAGTGGTCTCCAAGCGATCGGTAAGGGATGTCGTATCATCGCGGCTGAAGTGCTGGCCTGGTACGAGCGGGTTCTTTTGGAAGCTGGAGGTGAAGAGGTCGGCGAAGAGGTTGTCGTACATCTCACTGGAAAAGAGTTCGCTGAGATATCCGCGCTCCTGGGCCTCCAGCGTCTCTCCGGAAGGCGCTGGGACTGCGAGCGGTGATTGGAACACGACAGGCGCCTCGGCAATGGTAGTGACGCCATCCGAGGGAGTATGTTTGACGGCGTAGCAGGGTTCCTCCGAAGGGAGCGCAATTGAGTGAGAGTGAGAACTGGGTCCACTGATGGAGAAGCCATCGGACGATTGTGGGGAGGCAACCGCCTCGCTGGCAGAGTCGATCATTGCGGAAGGGGACGAGCCAGCAGAGCTAGAGACGTCCTCTTGGGACCGCCTCGCACCCTCCAGTACGGCTAATGCGGAGTTGACATAGACGCATTCGCGATTCCTAGCTTTGCAGCGGGAACAAGGTCGCTGAAGATCGCATTTGACCTTAGAGTCGGCACAGCTCTGACAAGATTTACGCCGCGACCGGTTCGCAAGAGCCCTGAAGTCAGGTGAGGAAGGTCAGCAAGTATTCATTCAGAGGGCGATAGGCTCTTCAAAGCGGGTGAAAGACGCTTACGAATCACAGCAAGTGCGCTTGTGGCGGGTTAGAAGGTCGCTTCGCGTAAACTGGGCATGACAGCGCTGGATACACAGTCAGCTCAGCAATCCCCCCGGACGACGATGTCGTGAACTCACGTCGCATTCGTGGAGCCTCTCGTTCGTGTCTGTCCCAGATCTCAGTTAGAACACAATGACTCACAGGTGTGGTGGAAGGACTTACGAGTCTTCAAGTGACGATTCAGATGGGTAGTCCTAGTGAATTTAGCAGGGCATAAGGGGCATAGCTTGTTCTGGGGAAGGGTCGGTATGTTGCCCCTGTGCGAGCGCATCTTCGAAACGGCGCCGCTCTTGGTGAGCGTTGCGGGCCCGGTGCCAGTCGGACTGCTCTCGACTGAGGACTGACGGACGGCGCGGTCGCCATCGAAGTTCGGCAAGTCGGGTGGAGGCTGGGAGGTGGAATCAGACATGGGTGTGAGGCTGCGTGCAATCAAAATGCGTTCGACGGAGATTTGTAGCAACAAATGTGCAGGAACTGTCAAGTGCAGGAAGTTACGACAGACGCACGGTGGCCATGGGCGTGCTGAACGAGAAGAAGGGTGTATTGAGGCGTCTGTAGCGCTGCTTCTAAAGTGTCCCGAGGATGGTACTATCCCAGCCACGTGCCTCTCCCCAAGCGACGCCCGATCCCCATCGGCCCTCCAAAACAGGCATGGTCCCTTGTTCGATGTCCACGGTCTGCACAGGTTTCCTCTGGTCTCGTTCCCAGACGGCTCGGTGATACACGCGCGCGGTCACGTCTCGGACAATGTTTATCTGAAGTGACCCTGGCAGTGGTCCTACTCTTCAACTCCATGCCTCCTCTCTCCAACTCCATGCATCCTCCCTCCTGCTCGCTCCTATGGATGCTTATCGCCCGTGAACGTGTGTTCGCACAGCAGTGGCTCATTGACAGAACGCCGACTTATCCTCGGTATATCACTGATCGTTGCTCACACCGGCAGGCGTCCTCTCAGTCCGAAATTCCCAGAATGCAGGAGCCGACCATAGGCGAGCGAGCGGCGCGCCCATCAATCTACCCAGATAGACTGCATTGACGCGCGATGGCGACAGCAACGCGCGCTGCCTTTCACAGATACACAATCAATGCCTCCGAAGCGTTCACCAAAACCGTGAAAGCCCTTTCACTGACCGCAACAGATTCCGTTCGTTCGGTGCCCTCCTTCAAACAGTCTGCTGCAAAACTCCCACCACCAATAGTCACCGAAGCACCCTGATCGACGCGCGATAGAGCGGAGGGAGCTGTAAGCCGCTTCGCCTGTTTGGTCCCGTTGGTTGTTGACAGACCCACGAAGGTCACCGAGGTGTTGGGTCGCGTTCCGGTGCCGTCGAAGTAGTTCGTGTTGATTACCAAGAGCCGTATAGGTATATTCGACGTGGAGTACACGACATAGGCGGCGACGGCGGTGCTCCCGTTATCGAGCATAGCCAGACTGGCGGCGTCGGCCCCCAGGAACTCCGAAACGAACGCAGTGCCGTAATAGGGCGAGTAGACGGTATCGTTCCCCCACCAACAGTACGCCTGCCGCACATCACGGAAAGCAGGGTCGGTCATTTACCCTTGGCGACCCTTGTAGCGTGTTACAATACTCACACAGTCACCGATAGTCCCTTGATGGAAATACAGACGTTCGACACCTATCAGTGCGCTCTGGAGGACATAGTCGATGATCCATAAAGCTGCGCCGAAAGTTGCGCTGATCCCACCGCCTCCGCAAGTTGCTGCGGCCGATGGATATCAGCCCCTTCGTCACTCATGTTAGGCACCAGCGATGAGACTTCTCACCGGAATTTGTCTCTCCAAGGAAGAACCGCTTTCGCGCTGCGCGCGCTACGGACGCCTCGGCGGCGTACTGACGGACATAGGAAACGATCCCCCTAGGTGCAGCGAACCCATGTGCCGTGCATGACCGTGCATGTGTCAACAGAAGAAAATCAGCTCAACTCCTCGGAAGTACTTACGAATGGCTCATCAAGCTGGGAAGGTTAGTGCTCGCTCCTCCGCATGCCGATTGGGGGTAGGAATGTCTGGAGATGGTTTTGATCGTGGCCAGCGCTCCGCTGCCGATGCTCGACACCAGTGTTTGGGTATTCCAAGAGAGATAGACAGCGCCCTGGAAAATGCTCCCAAGCTGCAAGGCGCGCGGCCATCAGACCAGCCATCAGTCGCAAGTAGTAAGACGACTACCGCTCGCGCTCACGCTCGGCGCCATCTCCGTGAACCACTTGGCCTCGGAAGAGATATCCGCGGATTGGCTCCATGCGGCGCCTGCAGCAATGGGCGAGCCGCTTGCATACACTCAACGTTCGCACATCAGGTTGGGCGGATGCGGACATGGAATGTATGTCAACTCACAGTCTGGCTCGTTTCCAAGCTCGATGGCAAATAGATTCATCATGCTCTCCTTTGCTCGCAACCCGGCAGCCAGGGAGTTCGCCTGATTGTTGAGCTGGCGGTTCAAGCCCAGCGTCACCTCGCCGTCGAACTGCGCCGCGAGCGTGAAGAACGGAGGACCATAGGTTAGAGACGTCGGTGCGTCAGCTGGAGAGGCGACTGTGTAGTTGACTGGCGCTTGTAGATTGGCGTCGTACGTCGCGCGGTCCCTACCACGGATCCGCAATGAACCCAAAGTATGATAGTGAGAATTCGCACGAACACTGTCGCCGTGCCGGCAAGAGAGATGGTGCTCGACATACTGCGTAGTCCCGCCAATCCGGATGGCAGGTTGTGCTCCCCGCAAGGATGCGAGATTGGCGAGGCACTTGCTCGTTCCGCGGAGCTGCATGTATCCCGGGAAGGCGAAGAATTCGATGGAGACGCTGACGAGGGAGGGATCGATGGCCGCAGCGTCCGATGGCGGGCTGGTTGGGACCGTTATAGCATGAGCGGGACCGAGCCGCAGCCAAGATAGGACAGCGAACGCGATGACCAGCGGCAGCATGTCTCTCACAATGGCGCAGCGAGAAATCGGCGGCGTCGACGTGCCACAACACTCAGACGGATGGCCTTATACGTCGGCTCATTGCCGGAAGGAAGAAGCCTGTCGTGTGCGTTCTCAGCGTACGTAGGAAGGTCATTTGCACTGCGGCCCCCTGCACGGTCCGGCCAGCGCTGCACATCCGCTGTGGATAGACCGGCACGTGATCTAGAGTGAATGGGAGAGTAGTATTACTAGCTTGCAGGGCGAATCATCGGGCCCTGGTGGCATTCCCGCCGCACATCGAACTCGCTAGCGGTGATACACACCGGTAGTGTCAAAGGGATGGAGTCCATGATTCGTCCATTCATGCGTCAATATATCGTACAGGCTTACAGCTGAAGCAGTCCATCTTCTACAATATCCTCAGTGCTTGTTCAACAGCTTCGCCTGCTCGGCGAGAACCTTCTGCACGGCCGGACGCTCTTCGAGCTTCTTGTGCCACCTATATACCGAATATGGGTCAGCACCTATCACCGATCTCACAGACATCCTGATAAAGCACTACACACTTGTACACCGAAGGGTAATCCTTCTCGACGTCGACGCCAGGAAGACCCTTGAGAATACCGTTGAACGCAGAGCGGTTCCACGTGATGAATGAAATGTCCGCGATCGTGGGCTTGTTGCCGACGAGCCATTCTTGTTTCGACAGCACGCTCTCGAGGACGCTAAATACGCGCTGCGTCTCTTTCTCGTAGCGCTCAATCGCGCTAGGCAGTTTCTCAGCGTGGAGGTTTTTGAACCAGAACGCCTGCCCGAAGTACGGTCTGCATGGAGGTGCGTTAATATCGCTGCAGATCGCGCTTGATTCAAAGCGGTACTCACCCTTGGCCGGAGGCCTGGAAGAAGAGCCACTGGAGGAGCTTGTACTTGTCGTCTCCCGACACACCGAGCTTGTTGTCCTTGTCGTACTTCTCGATGAGGTACAGGAGGATCGCGTTCGACTCCCAGATTACGAAGTCGTTGTTCTGATGGTCAATGATCGTCGGGATACGCCCGTTAGGGTTGTACTTGGTGTACTCGGGCGCCTTGTGCTCGCCCTTGGCGAAATCAAGGTAGATGCTCTCATACGTAAGCCCGAGCTCCTCAAGGACGAACGCGACTTTCCTATTGAAGTTGGTGGTGAAAAGCGCGAATCAGCACGACAGATCGAGCTGTACTGAAGGCGTTAGAAGGCACGTGCACTCACCAGCCGTTCGGGCCGCCGACGTGGGTATAGAGGGTGATCTGTTTTCCGTGCGACATAATGCTGCGTTGCAGAAAAGGTAGTGAGCTGGTATAAGGCGCTGGTGAGACAGTCGGTCGATGGTTTATATGCAGCTCTGAGCCGCCGAACGTTCTAGCAACGCTCGGTACGACTGCAGGTTGTATTGGGCGGCCGTGTACCTGGAATCATAATCGTCTTACGCATGCGATGTCAGCCACGGTCCGCGGAAGAGACGACTCGCGAGCGTTCTGTGAGAAGAGCTTACAAAGTGTGTGATCGAGTCTCTCAGGTGAACACGCCTCAGCATGGTTCCCGCCGAATGAACATGCAAGAGAGACCCTGGCTTTCCGGGTCGTGAAGGGCGGATCAATAAGTACGTAGACATCTGTTAGCCATGCTGCTTATCCAGTAGCATTGGGATGCTAAACGTGAGGATATCTCTGGATATGGAAGCGTCTAAAAGCCGATCGGAGCTGCGAATTCGAATACGTTACATCTTGGAATGCACCCGAGGCAATTGGAGGATCCATCCGCAGAGCCCGTGGGTGACATTTGACCAAGTGCTTTGCGCGAAGTCTCTCAACCGAGGCAGGACTGTCTGTGGACACATAGCGCTTTGACACAGTGGGAAGCTAGGAAGCCTGTCGCAGCCTCACTTCGCCTGAGTGCTCATGACGAATTCTAGCAGCGCTCGCTGCTATTGCTGGGCTTGTATCACATCGATGCAAATATGCCCCCACTCTTGGAAGTTCCGCACCACGGTGTCGCGCTCGAGTAGCTTGGGTGAAAGAACTAGACTGCGCGCGCGACATTACCATTTGTATTCACGTCATCGTTAGTGTACCCACAAGCACGATTACTCACCTTCAGTGGCAATTCGTCATCATATCCATCGAGATTTTCGGGATGAGCCCGACGTCGGTGCCCATTGCAACTGCCTTGGAAATTGAGTTGCGGGCTGTGATCAACTTTGAAACGAGCGTCGCGGTATTCGCTAGTATGAGCGCCTATGACGTCAGCCTCTTGACTAACTCTCCATACTCGAACAACAGCCTGGTGGCGGCACTCGGAGTCGATGCACATTGCACGGTACGTCTTGACAATGTCTATACATCAGAACTTGCAGCCCCTACAAGCCTACAAGCCTAAAACCGGACGACCTGAAGGTAGTCATGCGCGCACCATCGGTACCTATCGTATACAACCCGCCCGTGTAACAAATTGAGCTCAATTGTTTGCGGCGAGGAGCTTCGCCTGCTCTTCATAGAGCTTCTTCACCGCCGGACGCTCCACAAGCTTCTGATGCCACCTATCGCCGACGTGAGTCAGCGCGTTTGACCTTGACAAACTATCTCCACAACCGAGTAACCCACTTATACACTGAAGGGTAGTCCCTCTCGATATCGACGTCGGGAACATCCTTGAGGATGACTAGGAAAGCACCACTGTTCTACGTGATGAAGGAGATGTCTGCGATCGTGGGCTTGTTACCGACGAGCCACTCTTGCTTGGACAGAACGCTCTCCAAAACGCTGAGCACGCGCTGCGTCTCCTTCTGGTAACGCTCGATCGCGCTAGGCAGATGCTCAGGGTGAAAGCGCATGAACCAGATGGCCTGGCCAAAGTATGGACTGCAGTTGCGCCCGCTATCGTAAGCCTTTTGAACAGACTCTACTAGTGATACTGCACGTACCCCTGACCCGACGCCTGGAAGAAGAGCCACTGGAGGAGCTTGTACTTGTCCTCCTCGTTCGTCACCCCGAGCTTGTTCTCCTTGTCGTACTTCTTGATGAGGTACAGCAAGATCGCGTTCGACTCCCAGATCACGAAGTCGTTGCTCCGGTGGTCGATGAGCGCCGGGATGCGCCCGTTCGGGTTGTACTGGGTGTACTCGGGCGCCTTGTGCTCGCCCCTGGCGAAGTCCAGGTAGATGCTCTCGTACGTGAGGCCGAGCTCCTCGAGCACGAATGCAACTTTCCTGCAGGTAGTTCGATTAACACCGCAAAAGAGGTTCGTTCCGATGAGTTACTCACCAGCCGTTCGCGCCAGTCTTGTTGCTGTAGAGGGTGAACTGCTTTCCGTGCGACATGATCGTTCCTTGTGGACAGTTGTAGAACCGTACTGACAAGATGGCAAAACCGTGTTGCTATCTATGCAGCTCATCTACAGCGTATTTATGCGCCATCCAGACGTGGGAGTCCCTGGCAATGTCTAATTCAAGACGACCTATACGTGCTCGAGATGGAAGGCTTGCAGCCTGGAGAGCGTTCTAGAGGAGGTGCTGACAAATTGAACGATCAACAGTCAAAGCATTCACGGACGGCTTTCCTCCCCGTGTTGCGAGGACCACGATATCGGAGGGTGGTGGACCAGGATCCGGAAGGCGCGTATGGT
Source organism: Trametes cinnabarina (assembly GCA_000765035.1). Taxonomy (NCBI): domain Eukaryota; kingdom Fungi; phylum Basidiomycota; class Agaricomycetes; order Polyporales; family Polyporaceae; genus Trametes; species Trametes cinnabarina. The sequence continues at coordinate 125,530 of CCBP010000117.1, read as the reverse complement.
CCCTGTGGAACGTGCAATAGCAACAGGACGATGACATGTGTAACCTCGCAACTGCTGAGTGAGCAGCAGTTCCTGTAGGTTCAGATCTGGAAGCCCGCTGGTTCCTCGAGGCGTTCCTATCGACGAAAATCAAGCAATAGAGTATACCGCTGATCCATTGAGGTAGACACTTACCCGATTTCCGATTTCTACATTGCGTTGAAGCTTTGGACTTCAAGTGATTGGTTTATGCCGCATGTACGTACAGACACTGAGCTGCATGTGGCTGTCGGCGTGCCCAGCGATGTCTGACATTACTAGTGCCTATCCTGGCGTCACTTCGCAACGTGAGACATACCTTGTTCACTCACTCGCACTTGTGTCGAGAGCTACTGCAGCTGCGATCGCGATCGTCGCGTCATCTTCGCAATACAAACGTGAGTCCGCAAGGCATACGGGAGTGGGTGCCGCCCACGGAGAGTGACAAGGCATGAGGAGGATGACCACCTTGTTGATACGAACGAGCTAGCTAAGAAATTACTGTACCAGTGACTTAACTTAGTAGTACCATGATAGTAAGAACGGGCCAGCGCTCACTGCATGCTGTGCATTGCTCGGCAACTGCCAGTATTATGGCGGGAAACAGGCCTACGCCCACATTCTGTCGTCCTGCAGTCACTGGTAGAAGAGGAACCATCATCTGTAAATGTAAGTACATACCAGCATTCAGGTCCACAACATGATGCTCCCGTCCTAAACTGAATGGTTGACCAGCTTCGGGAAACTCTCTTTCCTGCTCTTCTGCTCGAGCCTCTGACGTCGACCTCCGAGTCTTGACCATGTAAGTTGCCATATATACCTCGACAACCATTCAATCGTCAATGCACGGTACGGGAGCCTAACAGAACTTAGGAGCCGCGAACGCTATATTCAAACGGGGCAACCCGGAGGTGATCATCCGTACGCAATGGTACCTGTTAAATATGACCAGCACATTACGGCATTCTACAGTAGACCTCAATGGTTCGCCGCGATGAGCTTTGTCTGCTCGTCAATCAACTTCTTTACCGCCGGGCGCTCTACGAGCTTCTGGTGCCACCTATCGTCAACGTGATTTAGCGTACCAGCTCTAATCGAACAAACCGCCCTGATTCACCGACAGAAACACTCACTTATAGACCGAAGGGTAGTCCTTCTGTATATCAACGCCAGGAAGGTCCTTGAGGATGACCAGGAATGCAGAGCGATTCCAAGTGATGAAGGAGATGTCTGCGATCGTAAGCTTGTTGCCGACGAGCCACTCTTGCTTGGACAGAACGCTCTCCAGGACGCTATACACGCGCTGTGTCTCCTTCTGGTAACGCTCGATCGCGCTGGGAAAATGCTCAGCGTGGTAGCGCATGAACCAGATGGCCTGGCCAAAGTATGGACTACGCCCGCTATCGTCAGCCTTTCCTACAGAATCTGATGATGATGCACGTACCCCTGCCCCGAAGCCTGGAAGAAGAGCCACTGGAGGAGCTTGTATTTATCCTCCTCGTTCGTCACGCCGAGCTTGTTCTCTTTGTCGTACTTCTCGACGAGGTACAGGAGGATAGCGTTCGACTCCCAGACCACGAAATCATAGTTCTGGTGGTCGATGAGCGTCGGGATGCGCCCGTTCGGATTGTACTTGGTATGCTCGGGCGACTTTTGCTCGCCCCTGGCGAAATCCAGGTATATAGTCTCGTACGTGAGACCGAGCTCCTCGAGTACGAATGCGACTTTCCTGCAGACAGTCCGATTAACCTTGCGAATCGACATCAGTTCCGAGTCGGGGTACTCACCAGCCATTCGGGCCAAGGACGTGGCTGTAGAGGGTAAATTGCTTCCCGTGCGACATGATCGTGCCGTAAAAAGAGTTAACAGAGGATGCTGACGAGGCGGGAAACCGTGTTGCTGTCTGTCCATTTTATCAACGGCTGTTTATGCGCAATCCAGGCGTCGAAGTTCCTGGCAACGTCCAACCCAACTGGATCGTATTAGATAACTTCGTACCTGAGATGATGGATGGGGAAGGGGGAGGGGTGCTGACAGACTGTAAGGAGGCGCTTACAAAGTGTACGATCACCGAGGTTCTCGGGTCAGACTCAAAGCCATCGATCAAGACCTCGCGTCCTACAGAGCATTCACATGCGGTGTTTTCCCCATTTTACAACGGAGCCAACCGAATGCAAGGCCGGTAAATCGGAGAGGTGAGTATGATTCTTGCGAAATCGGTAGCAGCTGACGGAACGATGACGTTCGTAGAGCTGCTGAGTGAGCAGGGGCTTCCTAGAGGTGCGGGCCCAGAACCCCGCTGGTCACTAGTTCTCGAGACGTTCCCCACTGCGCAGAGTGCCGCTGCTCATGTGGGGTAGATACATTGATACCTTGTAGCGTCAAAGTGATTGGGGATTCTTGCACGTATGTACAGAGGAAGTGCTGCATGTGCTCGGTAGTGCAGCGACTTCTGACGTTGCTGATGCCTTTTTTGGCGTCATTTCGAGTAGACTGACAAAGATGCTGCTTACTCACCTACCCTCACCGACTGCCAACCAATTCGAGGGGGGAGTCAGCATGAGGCCCGAGAGCCGCTGCAGCTGCGGCCGTCGTCTTCGCGACTGGCAGTTAGATGGAGATGAGCCAGCACTCACACGCGCTCAGGGTGAGTTTGCATTCTCGGCAACTGCCGGTAGGCACTCGATTGGACAGACGCCCTCCTATGCAGATCAACAACGCGAGTACATACTTGTTTCCTGTTTTAAACCTCTGATCTGCGCAAATGCCTCCCGAAAGCTACGAATCTGCTAGGCATGATTGCGCTGGAGCGACAAGACTACGAGCAGCAGCCTGAAGTATACAGTTACACGTCAATGAACTCTGACCAGTCGCCGAGCGGCGTAAAGTGGAGGATGGTGAAATCCATGACGTCAAGACCTGTATGCGCTGTTCTTATAGTAACATATGCTTGAACGCACGCCCAAGTTCTGTCGTTCTGCTCTATCACCCAACAGGAAGAAAAAATACTGCGGCCCGGAAAGGACAGTGTAATTCAGAACATGATGCTCGCGCGCACTGGCGTCCTCAACCACATGCTTCGGCGAACTCTCCTTCCTTATCTCTCCGTTCTGCTCGCACGATCAATACATCCGCCCTCTCTCGACTCCCTCATCTGCCTTCACGTCGTCTTCAAATGCGTCCTTGGGCACTCATCCATTCTCTTTCTTGCCTGCGAACACGCTTGAACCCAAGGCCACTCGTTCGAAAAGGAGTTGACCGAGATCCGAGGCCCATACTATGCCCCGGTCACGCAAACTTACCTCGACGAGCTCCTCAAGGACTGGGGCGAATACGTGGATGGGGTCAAGTTTGCGGGAGGCGCTTTCACCCTCATGCCTGAAGAGAGGCTGCGCGCCTTGATTAATACCGCTCACAAGCATGGTATGTCGTTTCCGTGCACTCAGACGAGGGGATCTTGGGCAGTACTGACTTCTACATAGGCTGCTATGTGAGCACAGGCGGGTTTATTGAACGTGTTCTTTCTGCCTCTGGTGGCAACAAGTCCGTTATCTCCAGGTACCTCACCACCTGCAAGAACATGGGGTACGCCGTCACGTGACCGTTCCTCCGCGAATCTCGCTGATCGCATTTGCTTACAGCTTCGACGTCCTTGAGATCTCATCCGGATTTTTGTCGATCCCGACGGATGACTGGGCCTCCCTCATTGAGTTCACGGCAGCACACGGTCTCAAGCCGAAGCCAGAGGTCGGCATCCAATGGGGCGCCGGTGGCGACGCTTCTGTCGAGGAGCTCGAGAACGCGGGTACACGCGACCCGAAGTGGCTCATCGACCGCGCCAAAGCCTTCCTCGATGCTGGCGCATACGTGAGTCGCTTGCCTTCTTGATGTTCTGAGGGTGGAATGAAGTACTGATGGACGCCATCCATGTGAACTCACAGATGATCATGATTGAAAGCGAAGGAATCACCGAGAACGTTAAGAACTGGCGCACAGACGTCATTTCCGCCGTCACCTCCTCCCTCCCGAACGACAAGATCATGTACGTTACCCTCCGCCTGTCTTCCTCCTCGTATGTTCTAGCGTCACGCTGACTTTGACACTCTTGCTCGGGAATAGGTTCGAAGCAGCCGACCCCGAAGTCTTCGCGTACCACATCCAGAACCAGGGTGCCCGGGCGAACCTGTTCATCGATCACTCGCAGGTCGTCCAGCTCGCATGCCTGCGCCGAGGCATCTGGGGCACCGGCTCGACGTTCGCGCGAGTGGTGACGTTCGAGGGCGCAGGCGAGCATTTCCGCAAGGGCGGCAAGGCCGTGCACAATGAGCCATCTGAGAAGTATTGAGCCGGTTGGATGGAAGGAATGCTGACCTTGTATTTTTACGATTGTGTCCTGCATAGCAGTCATATTGCCTATCTCACTACCGTGTACAACTAGTTATCGGCATTCTGCATGGCAGGCTCATGTTGATGACAGACCAGCCTCTTGCCCAATATCATAACAATTTGTACAATTCGTACACTTTAGACCGGGGAAGATGACGGAACTCTCACGCCATGGTCTGATTGAAGCACAGGCGCGGCTTGAGCTTGAACTTAATCTTGTCCTCATTACACATGTACGGCGACCTCGGGCACTAGTACTGACCTTTGCCTTACTAGAGGTAATCGTTCCAATGATGCTTCGACTGAGTTTTATCTCACTGTCACCGAGGCACTATTCCTGCAGGAGGACTTTCACCGGGATAACACTATCCACATCGTCGGTGTGCGTCTTAGAATCAAAGCGGCGCTCCGTCCCGATAGATTCATTCGCGGCGACACCTCACACATCTGCACTGCCAAGCCGACGTTACTCTTCCGCCCAATCGACAGCTCATACTATCACTATGCGCACCGCGATGCCGACACAAGTGCAGTCTACGCCTACAATCGCAGTGATCGCCCCAGGCGCGATGGGTGCCGCGGTCGGTCACCGTCTCGCCAAGTCCGGATGCGCGGTACTCACCAACCTCGACGGCCGCTCTCCCGCCTCCGTCGAGCGCGCCCGCGCAGCCGGCATGCATGACACCCCGCTCTCCGAGATCGCTCAACGTGCGCAGTGGGTGCTGAGCATCCTCCCGCCGAGCTCCGCGCTCGCATTCGCGCAGGCGTTTCGGGATGCCTACTCTGCATCAGCGGCTGGGGGGAGCGCGAAGGAGGGTCTGACGTTTGTGGACTGCAATGCGGTCAGCCCGGAGACGGCGAGGAAGATCGCGGGCGTGTTTGAGGGGAGCGCGATACGGTTCATTGATGCGGGTATCGTGGGCCGGCCGCCTCAGGACGGGTATGACCCCGCGTTCTACGCGTCAGTGGATCCGCGCGAGCCAGAGCTGCTGGAGGGCTTCGTGCAACTAGGGAAAGAGTGGGGATTGCGGGTCGTTCCGCTAACTGGAGAGGGCGCGGGCATCGGCGATGCCAGCGCGCTGAAGATGTCTTATGCGGTAGGTTCAGGTGGCTTGAGCTCGCCCTTTGCGGTCCATGGTATCCTTCAGCTTCACATGATTGACATGGGCGATGGTGCGTCTAGGGAATCACAAAGGGTTTCATTGGGCTTACGACTACGATGGTGCTGGGTACGCCAAGCTCTATCATGAATACTGCTCACTTCAGCTGCTAACATGTTGCGTTACTTCTAGCCGCCAACGCCTCCTCGCCAGCCACCGCCCAGGCTCTCCTGCATGAGCTCGCAGACTCACAGCCCGTCTTTCTCGAGCGCATGACGAAGAGCATCCCGGGAATGCTCCCCAAGGCGTACCGTTGGGTAGGCGAGATGGAGGAGATCTCGTCATTTGTCCGCCGCGGTCTGGGCGAAGGCGAGGCGCACATCCACGAAGGCTTCGCACATTTGTACGACCGCATCGAGAAGGCGCTGCCAGAGGGGGAAGATGTTGGAGTGCTAAAGAAGTTTGTCGAGGATGCGAAGGCTGTCATCCAGAAGTCGAAGTAATGCTTGTAACAGCGGAGGATCCGCCTCTTGTTGCCGTCTAGTGGCAGAGGGCCTGGCACAGTATCCGTACCGCTTCCACCAGATCATCTGTTAGTGCTTTCCTACTAAGTACAGCAGTTGAAGGTCGTGTACAATTATCAACCTGCGTCAACTTAGTGGAGAGAGTCACGTTGGAATCCGTGGGAGGAACTCAGTCAAGACCCTGGGCCACGTTCGTTGGCGGATACAACCTGTCCTCGTCGAAGTTGCCATGTACAGGCCTTGCTTGGATATATATATCCCGCGCTCTCCAAGTTGCTCTCATCCACACACCTCCTCAAGTACGACAGAGAAGTCCCGGTACTCCATGGAGCGACTGACATATGATATCTGGTATATTATCTTCAGGCTTGCCTGCAGCGATGGAGGTCCGACCGGCTGTGCATTGGCCCTCACCTCCAAGTCGACCCGGAGGACAGCCACGTCCACCCGCTTCCACTCCGTGGCGCTTTATAGCGTCCATCAAGTACAGCTCTTTCTCGTCTGCGTAGAACGTATCCGCCGGTCTATGGGTGCAGAGCCACCGGTGCACCACCTCTTCCTTTCCTTTCTCCCCGATCTCCAGTGCGACGCGCCTCTCCGCAACTGGCGCAAATGGACCGACTACGCGCGCACCGAGGCCGGCCGCATCCGCCAGTTCACTGAAGATACCCACACATGGCTCATCGCGAAGACAGACTGGAACCGCAGATTCATCCTGCATGTCTCGCGCCTCTTCGTCCTCGCCGGCCCGTCGTTGCGCACCCTCACTGTCCTGCAAGCTCGGGAAGTCCGCCTGCCGCTCGTGCGCTATCATTTTCCAGTGCTGCGCGAGCTGATGCTCCTCGGCGACGACTGCCTCTTTGTGCGCATGCCGCCGCCTGGAATTCACTTGCCGTGCGAGAATGACCCCTCTGACTTCGAATTCTACGGAGTGCCCTTGCCCAGTGCAGATGGACCCAACGGCGCGCCGTTCCCCTCCTTGGGACTTCTGCACATCGTCTTTATGTTTCCGAAGCTGCACCCGTGGGAGCAGACGCTGCGCCAGTGGGCTATCCTCACACCTGCGATCACCCATATTCACATTTCCCAAGGCAACACGGAGGTGCTGAAGATCCTGTGCGACATGTTCGGGCTGGGGACAATTGCGCTGCGACCGGACGGACAGAGGATAGACCTGAAGCTGATGGAGAGCTGGCACCGATCCTTCGTCCGGGTACCAGCCGTGCACCAACTCATCAATGCTTGCGAGAGGTCACGATACAGATGAGCCGAAACGCAGGCATGGGAGGTCCAATGGCACCTCAAGTACTCGCGTTGAAGGAAGAGATAGAGGAGGCCTCAATGAAGCCTGAATGGAAAGGCAGGGCGCTGGCAGACCTCCGGATAGCCCTACAGCCCGCTCGTTCCTACCGCGAGAAGTATTGGCCCTCGCGGCTGCAGCGCGATTGGGAGGATAGGATGCGTGGAGGTTCTGGAGGCTGGAGAGAGTGCGAAGAAGAAGATGCGGACTTAGGCGTTGCCCGTGCACTGCCGACACTTGGCGGGGTCAGTGGGAGCAACACTGCACAGAGGGATGCAGTTGCAAGGAAGGGCTGGTGGAAAGCTATGATCTCGAAGGTGGCGGGAAGACCGTAGGCATCAATCTCTTAGCCACACAAATCGTTGAACAAGAGGTTCCGGAGTATACCATTTTACCATGCCAGAATAACAGACGGGAATGCAGCACTCATCTGTCAGGCAAACGCCTCCATCTTGCAAACGTGCGGTCATCACAGCCCTCACCGATTGACTTTGCCCAGGCTGTGCGCCAGACAGGCGTTCAAATATATATAATGCACGGGTTCAATGATCGACTCACCGCGCTAATCTTGACAGTCTCATTCCATCAGCGACTGCTCGACATGCTAGCACATCCCATTGACAAGCTGCATGGTGACATCTGGTATGCCATATTGAAGTATGCATGTACTGACGGGGGCCAAACTGCTGCAGCCCTTGCCCTCACCTCTTCCACAATGCGCACGGCGTCCGCGCCGCACCGCTTCCATTCCCTGAAGCTCACAAGCCTTGCACAAATTGGCCGGCTTCTGCTCTCCGTTGATCGCATTGAGCGATCGCGACGCCCTTCTCACACAGCGAGGACAGACGATGGCCACAGCGTCTTGAACGCCCAGCACCTCCTTCTGAGCTTCTTTCCTGAGAACTGCGAGTCGCTGGTGAGACCCTGGCGCGGTTGGAACGAGTACTCCAGAAAGGCGGAGAAGAGGACAAGCAGGTCATGGAGGACGAGCAGGCTTGGGAGACGGCGAAGGGTGCATGGGACCGGCAGTTCGTCTACCTTGCATCGCGGCTGTTCCATCTCGTCGCACCTACCTTGCAGTCGCTAGCAATGTTGCAACATCCCGACATTGCCTTACCTCAACTCAACATTGCTTTCCCAGTTCTCTGGGAGGTGTCGCTCCCGGCGGACGACGCGGTCCTCATACGCCCGGAGCCGCAGTGGACCAATGAGCCACGCCATGCTGAACGCGGAGACTGCAACACACGGAGAGCACCATGCTTCCCTTCCCTCACCCATTTGCACGTCTTGTACGAGGGGTCAAAGCAGGTGAGCAACATCATCCCGGGAGCTCTGGAGGGAACGCCAATGAAAGCCTTCCAGCATACGAGGGTCACTGTGGAAGCGCGTACGATCTTGTTGCATTCATCGCTCCGCAAAGTGATCATCCAACCCTTGGTACTGCAACCCGTCAGTGGGTACGAGCATCTCGAGGAAGTCAGCATCCAGTCACAGGCACCTAGAGGCCGTGGAGACGCAAAGATAGTGGTCTTGCAAGGCAGATGGTACAGAGACGGATACTGGAGAGACCAGCTACGATGGGAATGGGAAGACAGGCTGGTAGACAGACCTGGCTGTTGGGGAGAGCGAGAGGAAGACAAGGGCGAATGGATGCACGAGTGCAAAAAGAGAGCAGAGGTAACCACTCAGAAGACGAAGATGAAGAAGCTGACTATGGGACGTGACAAGGATTTGATCAAATTGGATGGTCACGAGCTGGCTTCTTGATGGTGGCTCTTGTGGAGTGGTGCTGTTTCAAGGATATCCCATGAATGTTTCTATTCTGTGTGAGATATGTTGTGCGGGTGAAAATAACTGTATGTTGGACTTATGTGGAACAACAGCGCAGATATCCGCCAGAGCTGCAGACTAATAGATGAGGTTTTCCGAGTGATTTACAATCCTGAACAAGATACATCAATTGGTGGAACGAGCAACATGAAGCTGAACGCGACGTCTGTGGGACAGCCGTTGTTGTTTGGTCTTATTAGAGCTTATTCGCAACAGCCTTACCGCCCGTGGGGTAGTGCCTGATGCCAGGTGGAGCAATACCAACCGTGCACCTAAGAGCTCTGCAGGGCAGAGAGCCACCCAATACCTGATGGCGCTCCACCCAATACCGCGAGACTGCCCTTGCGAATAAGCTCTATTAGAATCCCAAGCTGCCGCCTTCCTTTCCTGGCTACAATGGCCCAATGCGGTGCCTGCAGACTGGCCAAACTTTGACCTGGTCCGTGCGCACGTCCAGTCAATATATAGCCCAGGCTCAGACATCGTGGAACCTTACCACTCTGGCCTTTTGGCTTAGATCAAGTGTAGTATCTGTTCTTAATAGTTTAACCACTATTATGGGGGCACCGCCCCCATTTTGGTTATCTAATTTTTGCCGCCCCTGTCCCCTGGGCTCTGCTTGCAACCCGGGGGCGCGATGACCTTGCTACTGCAGTACCGGCTTGCGTCGTCGGGGGATCTCTTCCCTTTTCTTTTCATCTCACCTTTGTCACCGGTCATTTGGCTGGAAGCTTGGTGTTATGAATGGAAAAGTGTATCATTTTGGTTTAGAGTCAGTGCTAGAAATAGATGTATGTGCAAATTCCCTACTGCCTTGCATGTGCTTATGGTGTGATGGTGCAACATGGTGTTTACTTCAACACTATAGTCTGTGCTTCCTAGTTGGTTGTGGCCAGATGATGCTTACAGGCGGTTTGTTATTTTGCAGAGTATTGTAGCCTTTAAATTGCTTCGCAAAGAGGTGGCGAAAAGATCGACAGTGCAACTATGATACTACAAGGGCACCCAACCAAAACAAGACATCGCAACTCACAGCGCCCTACCTACCCGACACGATAAGAATGGCAGGTGTATTTGATGCGAGACATCGAACGGCTTCCGTCACATACGTTCCGGAACCATCAGAACAAGACGGCAGACTTCAGATTGTTCCGCTGAATCCCTTCGCGGACTGTATAGGAAGTGCAATGTGTGAGAACACGAAGCGGCGGGGCGTGAAAAGTTCAACCGTACCTGTCGCGACGGTGATGCGTGTTGCCTTCGTGTCCTGTGGACGGTCGGGTCAGTATTGAGCGATCCGTCATCTGGGCAGTTCGAGCGCCATGTCATTTCGGCATTGATACACGCGCGCAGCGCCCCTCACGTAGAATTCAATGAGGAGTGCGCGCCGGCGTGGGATTTGGAAACACAGATGCATGGTGACCATGTGAACGTTGAAGAGATAACTCACTACGGCAGTTGTGAGGAAGGAATAGAACATGCGAGCGATGGGAGAATGTCGCGCCGATATGTCCTTGAACTGGGAGCGAAAGTCTGTGAAGCATTCGCAGAACAACTCTGATCAGTACATCGCAAGTGAAGAGCGGAAATGAAGACGTGCATCGGGACACATGTTCCAGATCGTTTGGCTTGCTCCCGTAGGTAGGAATGTAGTCTACAACACGCACTCCGCGCGCGAGCTTCTTCTCTAAGAGGTCACACTTGTTCAGAAACTGCAGAGTATGTCGGTGTGAGCTTACGCGTATCTCCCGACAGGTCAAGGTGAACTTACAAGAATCAGCTGCACTTTTGCCAGCAGCTTTGTCGAACAAACGGCCTTCCAGAGGAGCAGACTGTCTTGTAAGCGGTTCACCCGCTTGTCCTCTGCAAGTCGCTCGTCGAAGCAGCTGATCGGCGCGAGAAAGATGATGGCGTTGATATCGTCGAAGTAAGGATACCACGCATGTCTCTGTACGTCGAGTCCGTTAACCTCCCGCCACGGTTCATCCATACTGAGTTCGCAGAGTACTCACGAGTGAGCGCGCTCCGCCAACATCGTAGATTATCCATTCGCATCCCGCCTCGGTGCCTGTGCTTCTGTGTCAACAATAAGGTACAATGACGGGCGGCTGAGTACGCACCCTTCTCGACCAGTATACGATGTTCCTGCACCCCCATGGTCCGCAATCGAGCCCGTACGACATCGTCTTCTGTCGGCTCAAAGCCACGGGCCGCGACTCTCATCACGTCGTTCAGGAAGCTATCGAGCATGTCAGGCGGGTCAGGCGAATCACAACGAGAACGCAGCAGCGAGACCGGCCCACTTACAATCCCGGGCCCTCTTCAGGACGCATGCTCCGCTTATCCAGTACCTCTCTGACAGTAGCATCTGTCCATAGTGCCCACATGTCCTCTGCGCATGCGGCGAGGATCTCGACAGCCGCTTCAACCTCAGCATCGTCCGTTTTCTCACTATGCCGCGCGGAGGACGAAGACCTGGCAAGAGAAGGCTGGTGGCCTGCGGGCTGCTACACGTGAGCGCGAGAAGGCAGTGTAAGGCACGCGACGCCACCTTCGATCTCTGCGTCTCCTGCGCGCCAGCGTCAGACCGCCTGTGGCTCTCAGTCCGCCGGATTGTCGAGTCGAACGACATTCGCCCGGCAACCCGCATCCGATTGAGCGCGGTTTTCCATCCGCTGCGAGTCGTAACAGCGAACTCCCGCGGCCGCCACCCGCCGGTATTCCAGGGTGCTACATCAGCACTGCCAGAGTGGACTTCTTCGGATGATGCCGCGCCCAAGAAGCGTTCGAGGTCGCGTTGAACCATCCGCAGTGGACCGAGCCGCAGCATGAGGGCGCGGTGGGAGTCATTGAGGGGAGACTCGAGAAAGTCTGAGAGATACTCTCGCTCGTCGTCCTCCTCATCGATGTCTGCGTCGAGCGGGCCAACATCCAGCCCCGGCGTATACGGACGTGCGCCGGGATCACTGATGATAGTCTTCTCTGGAAGCTCCCGGTATAGCACGTCGAGTATGCTGTTTACCGATCGGACGAGGTTCAAATGGATCACGGCGCGCCATGCTGCTCTCTCGGCGAGGAACGCGTCGTATGCGTACGCCAGTTGAAAGTCTGAGGGTGTGACTCCAATCCATCGCAATGTGTATAAAGGATGTGAATGAGCTCACTCTTCACTGTCGTTGATTTACCACTCTCGCTCTGGCCGAGCAGAAGCAACTTCATGGGCTTCCGTTTCTTCATGGCTTGTTTCTCTGCCCGTATCTGCTCGTCGATCTGCTCGCTGATCCTGCGAGCCTGTGCCTCGCGTTGTTCCCTCGCCCATCGCTGCTCGGGCGTCTCGTCGGGCGGAGGTGCGATGGCGGCAGCGAGCGGGTCAGAGGATTCCAGGTCGAGGACCATGGCGTTTTGTGGGCGAGGCCAAAGCACGAAGGGGACGATGCAGGTTGGAGTAGAAGAAGGATTTGGGCAGGAGAGACATGGGTGATGGGAACACCAGAAGCTGATGATGATGAGAGAACCCGCGTACAGGCTGCTACCGTATCATGCGCGCAACTGCCCATGGCCCGTGTTACCGCTCGGTGTCGCAGTCGCTACCTACTCCGGCGAATGCGCGGCTTTTAGCTATCTTCAATGTCTATCAATGTCGCCGTGAGTTTGGGCCTTGACCATGAGACCGGTATCTACGGTAATCGACTTGCCTGGGCAAAATCTCCGCCGTTAGGTCCTACCGCCGTCCCGCGGATCCTTCTCGTGTCGCGACGTATTGAGGCTTGATGTAGTTCGCTATGTCATGGAGCGATCCCGCGATATCAGCTCTTCCTATCGTGCTGATGGGACTTTGACTGCCCGTGGTGCAGAATGGCCATGTCGAGTTTAGCAGCCAACGTTTGTCTGGGCACAAAGAGGCAAAGCTGTGCCAAATTCGTCCTGACGGTTCACACGTGTCCTGACGCCACGAGGGACGTGGTTCACGATAGCCACAGCGTCTCTCCCCATCACCATCATCCTCAGGCTATTCGGGCACTACGCTTCTCTTCTGGCACTTGTAGCACAGCGATGGTAGATCCTTGACAATCACAATCAAGGAAAAGCGCAGGTGTGTTCTCATCCCCGTGAGTACCGATTATCGGAAACTCACTGGCTCGCTGTAGACAGCGGCCACGGTGATAGTCTCCTGGTTTGTGATTTACGCTTGTCCTTCGCGACTTCTTGTGACCAACAGCGACTCCACGCAAGGCCATAAGTATAACACTCTTCGCACTAAGAACATGCCAGCGCGGCTCAGGAGCAAACGCGCACTCCGCTCACACTGCGCTACTGGGAACCTCATATCAGAACGACGGAAGAACTTTGTTCACCGTTGCTGCCAATGGACTGTCGGCCAATCAATCATGCCGTGATTTCACTTTCCATGCGAACTATAAGGCCGGCAGGCTGTGCCAGTGGAGAGGAGCATTTGCGACTAACAAGCTTGGTACTACTGAGTAGTCGTTCTACTGCAATGCATATCGAACATGTACAAATCGTCTATGGCCCATTGGAGGCACTTTATACTACCGCCATTCACGATCCATACGCCAACCAGAGCCTATCTAGGAAAGCATGCACGTCATTCCATGCACGGCCCCCTTCGTCCCATTCATGCTGGAAGGAGCGCGTCAACATCAGCAGCTTCTCGCGCTTCCTGGTGCCGTCTTCGCCGAATGCATTCGCCAGGACCTCCTTCGCTTCCGTTCTCAAAGCCTCCGACGTGCCAACGGGCTCACGCCCGTTGCGGTGCAGCGGGTGCAGACCGTGGCCGGTGCGCACCTCGATCAGCTCGTATCCGACCTTGAGGACCTCAATGACGCGAATGGCGTTGAAGCCCTGGTCTGCATGGAACGGCCAAGCGATACTGTCCAAACGGTCAATAATCAATCTCTGTCCCATTCCCGCTAGTACGCATATAGGAACCCCTGCGCTGATGGATTCGATAATGCTGTTGTGCCCGCAGTGGGTCACGAACCAACCGGTTGCCTGAACGTAACATAGTCAGTCGTAGGACGAGACGACGGATGACGTCCCAAAAGGCCTACCGGGTGCTGGAGAACGCTTTGCTGCGGGGTCCACACAGACAAAAAGCCCTTACCGTACATCTTCACCTTCTTGACGATCTCTTCGGGCAGATCCCCGGCGAACGGGGACGCATGGCTGAGAAGCTATATGCAGGTGAAGTCTGAGCTGCGGCATCGCAATACCAGGAAACATACTACTTACGGATGGTATGCCGAGCTCCATCACCACGTCCAGGAAGGCCCAGAGCTTCTCCGGAGTCCTGAGAGGCCAAAACACGGATCCGAACGAGATCTACCATGTACAGTCGCGTTCAGTCAGATAGCCTCTCACATCCATCAGGAAACCCACATAGAGCAAAGACCGTTCCCCAGAAGTCTGCAACGTTTGATCGAGGAATGCGGTGATTTCGGCCCCTTGCCGAGACTGCTTCTTCTCGTTGGACACCGCTTTCGAGCCAGCAGGCAACAGCGGCCCGCAGACGTACACAGGACGACCGGTCTCGCCTAACCAGGCCGAGACAGCTTCCACAGCCTCGGGTTCATAGGAGGCTGGGCTAGTTAGCAACATGCCATCGCTGGACTCGACAATTCTGCCGAAGGGTAAGTTCAGACAAACAGCGGAGCGGAGCCAACGCACGAACGTACTCATGTAGTCGCGGGACTATATGGTTGGCCACCTCAGGAGGAACTGGGAACTTGATGAAAATCATCAGTTCTCGCGGTGATGACAGATAGTCTGAGACGGCCTACGTCTTGCGGATGCATCTCATAGTCCGTTATCAACGGCAGCCCTGGGTAGCTGAGTACCTTCCCCTTCGGCGTGAAAAGAAGCTGCAGGGGGTTGTGAGCAATCTTACGGACGACGCAGGAGGGCTAAACGTACATCGTAGGTCACTTCCTGGAGAGGTCTTCCTGTCTTCTTGGCCTCTTCTTCCGCCCTTATGCGAACGCACCCTGGTCCATCGTACTTCTCCGGCCCAAACATCATGAATACCGCGGCGGTCATTGCAGGATACCAAATGTACACTTTGACTAGATTCCCGCTGGTGCCCTTTATGGTAGCGATCGGGGACACGGCAAAGAACTACGAGACGGCTCAGAGCTGCCGGGAGCCCACTATGAGTTGTGACGAGCAAAACCACCACTCACGTTCATGATCGCTGCGTCAGGTGGTGGAAGAGACTTGTGTATCTTCCCAGTCTTGATGCACTGTAGCTGTTCTCCTGCCATGAGCTTCTTCCAGGCGCCCCGGAGATTCTCATCAACAAGTTGGGATGCGTGCCAGTTGATCAAGCACTCTGACGAAGAAAGTGTCCATCGTGAACACGGTCACGTAGAGAGGATGGAGCTTCACTAAGCGTGCAGATAATTAGACGAGGGGACGTGTGTGACCTGCGCGGCATCAGCACATGCATGAGCTGCGCCTGACCCGGTAGAGAATATAGACCAAATAGTAAGAAAGCACGCACCCCATGCCTGATATCCCATGCAAACGACATGTTTCTCGACTTGCTTAGCGACCATCTCAGGCTTTCCTCAAACAATACAGGATGGTGCCGCACTTGTGAGCGACCATTGATCTGTGAGGCCTGCGTTTTATGAGAAGCTGCATGTCGTGCGCATCACCGCTCACCTCACTGTTCCAAAACAACTATTTGCAAAGACATTCTGGGCAGCTCGACCCTATGCTGTGACTGGTTGAATGCCCAATTGGCCGTGCGGGATCCTCAGGGTTATGCCACAGCTCGTAGGCGAGGAGTGGAAACTTTGTGAGCCATGATCAGGGCCATCGAGCCACACTGGGTACAAACACAACGTCCGAATGGACGAACGTACGCTGAACCGTGGCGGGGTGGCTCCTATAGCATCAATCTCGGACTCGGAGCCGAGCGACGACAATGTCGCAAGCATCGCCAACGCAGAATTTACGGGTTTTCACGGCAATGACACGTTGTGCTCTGGCGTTGCGATTGGTGCGGATCCCTGTGGTACATGCTTAACAACACAGCTCTAACCCCTGGACGATGGCTGATCCACTGCGATGCTCGAATCAGCGGGCGAGCACCGCCCATACATGCATCCGGAGGTAACGATAGAGGCATAGGCTCCTGTGCGCCAGTGGGAGGCGAAAACAGACGAGCCGGCACTGCCAGCCTGCAATAAGGTGTTCAGTTGGACTGCCTCGATGAACACGGGAAATCGAGAATACCGGGCAGCGGTGCGGACACCGAGTTGTTCAAAGAAATGTCGATTAGGAATTAGTCGAATGCAAAGGAACAAGCCCCGGGATTGATATAGATGCTACAACAAGATATGGAGGTCGATCGAGTGAGTGTGAAGATGCGTCGACCGGATACAGTCTCAGCTATAATAAATGTAACGGTATCGGTATGCGAGTGAGAAGAACCAAGGTATCGATCAACAACATAGGCCACAGTGAAAATTAATGGTATCGGTAGGGTATGAAGGGGATGTGAAGGTATATACAGATGTGCAAGTGAGGTCAGTAGTTAGGCCGATAGTGGCGAGATTTGGAAACACGAGGAGCGGATGGAGTAGCTGGTCCGGGGGCTATGGCACCTTGCCCGTGAGTGGGTACGAAATCCGGGTCTATTTCTCCACACTTCAGGTGAAGGAGGAGGTTATGTACGAACGTCTGCTCGTACCTACAGCAGTCCTTGCTTTGAGTACAACTCCGGTTCAATGGGATCTTGCATGGACTTACTGTGCGTTGGTGAAAACAACAAACATCGACTCGGAGTTGCACCTCAGGAGGTTGGGCGCCATGACTAACGCCAAGTTCGGGGCAGTCATCTTCGTCACGTTCTGGATCTTCTCCTCGAGGAACAACTGCAGGAAGCTGATCACGAATAGCACGACACGCCTGTTGATCGTAGGCAGGCGTCGCACGATCTGTATGCAATCCTCCGGGTTATTCGCGCACGTGATGCAGTCGTTATACAGTTCGTCGGGGACAAGTGGGTCGCACAGTTCACGCAGCCAGAGCTTCATGACGGATGCAAGGACGTGCGGATCGTCGACGCCCTCGAGGCTATAGTAACCCCTGTCGATGCGAAGCTTGAGGTCGGAGACGAGGTCGCCATCGCCAGGTACGCGAAAGATGCCTTCAGATTTCGTGCCGCCCAGCGCAAGGATACCATCAGCGAGGAAGGGCAAGATGATGGGCACCTTCTTATCCGGATAGTTGCGCTCCTGGAGCCTGAAGACAGTGTCGAGCGTTTCGCCAAATATGGATGGATTGAAGGCGGCGTCCTGTCATCCGTGATATAGATCGCATGGCCGAAGCAAAGACGGATGGACACCCACCGAAGCGGTCTCTATCTCAGCGACAGTTGGAGGTTTTCCCCTTGGACCTTTCTTTGATATGTACGCCAGACGGCGGAGGCAGTACTTCGCCATGATATCGATCCGGCCTTCTTGCTGGTGTGTCGCCTGCTGAATGTATGACCGCAGGTACGCCTCAAAGTCCTTCGACGGAGGGAAAGTGACAAGGAGGACGCAAAGCAATTGCCAGCCCTTGAAGGTACTCTCTCTGCTGACAGATGAGTACACGTGTGCACCAGCATAAGGCAGAGATCTACGCACTTGCTTGGGTTGCCGTTGAGTTGTTTGATAACCTGGCAGTATATTTCGTCGCGAAGTTCTCCGTGGCTCAGACCTTCTGACAGAAGCCAGCGTTCTTCCTCCAGCATGGCGTTTGTCATGCCACTGGGCAAAGAGGTTGAGGAGCCGTTAAAGGGCTTAGCCGGCGAAGAAACGTAGACTGCTCGACCTTCACGCTCGCGATCGCCCATAAGCCGTTGAATGACTTTGAACGTCTTGACCGCTTCCTTATTCAAAGACCGGTTCAGGTTGAGCAAGGGTGTGTTGATGAGCGTCTGTAGGTGTGAAACATGAGCCACGTATTTTGACAGAGAAGGCCGCATGCCAAACCTTCTGCCAAGTCATGATCTGAGCGACAGGCACCTTGCGCTTGAAGATGAACCCGGTGCGATGTGTCGAGAAATACCGGTGAGCGAAGTCGGACTCTGCGAACTGTTGTATGTCGGACGCCAGGTCCTGAGGCAAGATCGGATATCTCCTGCAGACCATCATTACGATAGGCACCAGTAATAGCACTTGTTCCAAGAGACGCACCCTGTGTCCAGAGAAGCTCCCGACTTCCGGCCAGTGTTCTCGTAGATGTCTATCGGTATTGGCGTGCCACCAGTTCGATTGATTAGTTGCTTCATGTGTCGAGTGGCCTCTGCATCGTGCCATCAGTCTGCAGCCCTTCAAAGAGGCAGGTCCGACATACCAGGATGCAGTACAGGGCTGCTTATATACTTGCCCTTCAAGTGAACTCCGGCAGGACCAGAGACGCTGCGCCTCGGCTGAGGTGACGCTGGCGTGACGTTCATAGGCGACGGCGGCACACTTCCTTTGTCTTTCCCCTTGAACTTGAAGCGCATGGGAGTGTCTGGAGGCGTGCTGGTGAGGAAGTGGTCACTCCGCGCAGGACTGCTGAGGAGCTTGGGGTCGGTGTTAATCCGAACCCTAGGAGGCGATTCCTGTAGCGACGGTGTCCCAGAGCGTGCGCTGTGTCCGTCTTCGGAACCACCAGGCCTATCGTGTGAATTGGATGACTGCGAGCTGGACAGTGCAATCATCTCGAGAGCGGCGTTTAGACTCTGCGGCTGCGGCGACTTGTATTGCATATAGGAAGAAGACTTAGACCGCGATTGGCCTAGTGTGGATGCGTCAGTCGTGCTCTTGCGCAGAGGACTGCCGTCTATCTCCTTCTTGGGCGACTCGGATGACTGTCCATTGACAGGCGTACCGGACGTTGATTTGCGGCCTCCGATGGATGGCGTTGGGGAAGGAGAGGCATCGGTATTGTATGGAGATCCGGGAATGGGATCCAGCGGATGACCGCGCTCGTACGAAAGCGGACCACCATGCGAGCTTGAGCTATGATGTTGATGGTCCGACGCAGTGGTGGGTTTCCGGTTGGGCTGCGCGCGTTTTGACGAGCTTGTGCGAGGCGAAGGCGAAGGGGGACCAACCGGGCTAGATGGGGCATGCTGGGTGCGTCCGGGCGAACTACGGGTGGAGGACTGCGAACGTCGAGGCTGTAGAGCACCGCCGGTGGAACCCTTGCTCGACCGCTCATGCTGCACGACCTCCTTGTCTGTCATATATGAGCGGGAGCGGCGATACGGGGCACGTTCCGGCATCCCATTTGTCTGCTTCTGAGGGCTCCTCACGCTGGTATCACCATTGCGCTCGCGCATAGATAGTCTTCTCGCCAGAGCGGTGTTCTGAAGTATTCCGAGCGGGATAACGAAAGCGTTCGGACGCTCCCATACGGTCTCTCCAGACTTAGTATGATAGTAGTAAGGGAGGCCGCTGGCCTCGTCGAACATCTCCCACCATTCTCCATCGGGACTTGGTGGCAGCCTGATCCCTGTCTGTCAGTTAACGCCGCGACAGACATCGACATTCTTCTCACAAAAAGTTCCCAACGGGGGGATCCCAGCTCACTTCACCGGTTGCAGGACAAGCGTAGAATGATACCTGTGTCTGTTTCATGCGGATATTTGCACGCGTCAAAAACCGCCGAGGAGATTCAAGATCAGAGATGTTCAATGCGCGATGCCTTTCCGACAGAGTAAAAAGACATATACCTGTGGATCGACAAGGGTAACCCAGAAGTGTGATCCCCATCCATCATTCGGACCTGCACCGGTCGAAGACACTCCACGCAGACTGGAGGCGCGCCTGCCATTGAGACGTACTTCCGGCGTCGGCGGCATGTTTTCGTTCTGACCCGCATTAGCTCCTGAGGGTTGAGGCTGATCTGCGACATTCGCATTTGTTGTGGACTGAGGTTTTATAGGTGTATCGGGAACGGTCGACATCGCTGAGGCAGCACGTCCAGGGTATCGGCGTTTCTGTGATCCTGTAGTGTCCGAGTCGTGTCGAGTTGATCCCAGTGCAGAAAAGGCCTTCTAGATTGTGAACGAGAGTAGTGTGCTCGAAAGCAGGTATTCTGGGTATAATACAGCGTTTTGGTGCGTTGGCGGATGAGAGGGGGGGATCACGGCGGTTGAGGGCAGAGCGCCCTTGCGCGCGGACCAGTGAGCGCCGCTCGCTTCTTGTATCGCGGCGTCCACCACGGCGGCCAGGCCCACATCCCTTTCGTTGAACGCTCAGCCGTTGCGAGACTGTCTCTTGCCTTGAATGTTTCCTAGTAAGATGTTCGTCAATACAGGAATGCTTTCATTGAGACTCAGAAGCTGAAGATGCGTATATGGGTCTAGCAGCATTGGACTATTCATCCGATACGACCTCAATGAAAATGGCTAGGTAGTAGGTACGCCACCCACAAACGCATTCGAACTTAGGCCACCAACACTGATAATCAGGTTGGGCACATACGTCCTTACATAGAGACCTGTCCACGGTCCACCGACGCCTTTCATAGCTTGTCGATGCCACAAGCTCGAGACGCGTCAACTGCACTTGCATCTTGCAACGAAGCGCCGTCCTGCGATGCGGCCACATGCGCATGATCGCATGTCGGAGATGTGCTGTGTAGTCTGTTGCCCATCTAGCCCTAGGCGACCTCCGCGTTCGTCGACTGTCAGCGAACTTATGGTCAGCAACGGAGGCTATATGCAGCCCGAAATCGCTCGCGCTGACTCTCCCAGCCTGAACCTCGAAGGTGCTGGTTATCATGACAACCCTCACAGCGCGGTAGATCGCAGTGATCCATGTAGCGAGTTGCGTGCATTCCATCACGAATGGCTGGGGCCTCTCGATATGCAACACTCCTCAAGTTCAGGAATATTCCGCTGCAAGAATCGAGTCTCTACACTCGCACTGAAGTTGTGTTCGCCAGGGTATCGATTGCGACAGATAGAGTTGAAGCAGTACCATTTAAAGCACAGAAGTCAGAGGCCGCGTGAGGGGTGATGTTCCCAGTTTATGCGGTGAGTCGGGAGACTCCCCCGAACATACGACTGATCATTTATAATTGCCGCTGACAATGTCCTACGAACACAGGCTCAGGCCCCTTGTCGCTGACGGGACGTGATAACGCCCACATGCCGTGGCTAAAGTCTATATGGAAGAAAGCCGATGTGCGACTACGTCTTGCATCCTCGCGAGTAAGTCAGCACATTCATGGTGCGTATAAATATCCTTGCTTTCGACTAGGTTGGCGGAAGTAGTCGTCAATGGCAGGATGAGATATTGTATGCTACGCTCAAGCCAGTTCAAATAGGCTCTGACAGGGGAGGTTCAGACCTCGGCGACTCTCGTGAGTTGTACATGCATACTGTTTATGATATCCGACTTACATTCCATCGTCACTGGGATATCGTTGCGCTGTTGTTGAGCCATTCACCATGCTCACTAGTTCCCTTTGCATTGGTCAGATGCCGTGGGTTTGAAGTTTATGACTGCGCCTGCGATTGCCGCCGACTGGATAACCCCGCTTCTTGATTAACAACGGCTACGCATCAGGTGCTCTGCGCAGCTCGATTTCCCCACATTCCCACATTCCCCACATTCCTTCATAATATCAGCATGCTCGCACACCGATGGAGGATCACGGCCCCGTTGTCCAACCCAACATTTTCTCAGACCGACCGCCTTCTGGTGCTCATGATAGGAAGTTCCTGGAAGCTGGGGACATTACAGGTGTATCAGGCTGAAAGCTCTCGCGATGTCTTGAATGACGGCGTGAATGACCACTTTTTTGCTACGTGTCTGAGCAGCGAGCGACTTTCTCTGCACCCACGGCCTGACGGCACGCCCATCTCGGTTATACCCTCGGTGCAGAGCATTTGGGGGAGGTCTTCTGATTCGGCCCCCCGCGTGGTATCCGATTCCCAGCCCTGGCTAATTTGGCGTTCGCGATACAGTTCTCCATGCTTCTCCCAGGCGCTCTGCAAGCGTCAGTCGAGCTATTTAGTCCATGGTTCCCGTGAAACCCACGCGTTTCTGCCTCCCCTTCTCTGTCACGTAGCCCCGCTTTACGAGCGCATAGCAGTCGAAATGGCCAACTTCGATCCTCCGAGCACTCTGAAGCCCACTCAGGTCGCAGTGGCGATGATACACCATGGCGTTGCCAAACACAGGACGCGTGCGGATGTCATGTTCTTCAAGGCCGTACGTGCCTCTCCCGTTGAGTGATAGCAGAGCAATTGAGACTGAGGCAGTGACCGGATAGGTCGCTGCCGGTGTGATGCTCTCGTTCGGAGGCCTTCTTTCTGAGGTCGTAGGGGCGGATCAGGGGGAATCAACGAATCCAACCCAGGCTTGGTGAAGTTCCTCAGCGGAGCTGTCTTTCCTGTGGGACTGATAATGTGAGCTTGTGCGAAGGTATGGAGCTTATACATACTGCGAACTGACCTGATACGATAGGATTGTACTGCAAGGACAAGAACTTCTGACGAGCAACATGATGGTGAGTGACCCTCATGAATAGAGAAGCATGTGGTGTCAACGTCCGAGCTCAGGTCTATCCCATGGCGTGCATTAAGGGTGCGGTCCCGTGGTGGGGACTACCATACAATTGGATCATCGGTATAGCACCTATCTGACAACGTCTGCGCTAGTCACTAATCGCATGTTCGTAAGTGACGTTTGGCAACCTCTGTGGAAGCCTGTTCTTCGCTACGGTCTTGACGAAGTGTAAGTTGTGCATTGCGTCCAGCTTTTCCGTTGACATCTGAGGCGTCCTACAGACACTGGCATTATCTCCACTGCCCCATACAACGAATATGCCGTGACGTTTGCGTTGTGCGTACCTCAGCTGGTCAAGTTGAGTCCCGTAGCCTTACTCATCATCTCGAAATAGGCACAAAGCCGCGCAGCCTGCTTGGCACGAGATATTCTTGCGCGGAATCGGCTGCAATTGGCTCGTGTGTGTGGCCATCTGGGTAAGTGCCGAGAGGGTCCCCCCGTCATGATCCTGCTGATGTCGCTGTGGCTTTCAGCAAGCTGCTGGTGCTCGGGAGACCATCTCGAAGGTACTGTACGCTCGTATGATTGGTTTGCTTATCTTAGGGCATTCTGACCCCGCGTTTCAAGGTCGTGGCGCTTTGGATCCCGATCATGGTATGTTCTTGCGGCGCAGTCTTGCTTATGGAAGCCTCCTGAATGTAGGCAGATCTTCGTCACCTGCGGCTATGACCACGGTGAGCGACGGCATGCAGGGATCGTCATGGGCCTCACTCACACGTCTTGTCAGTGGTGGCCAATATGTTCTCTGTACCGCTTGGCATCCTTTTTGGTGCAGACGTCAGTCTCCCCCATCACACCTGCTCTCCATACTGCTGCTGACCCCACAACGGCAGTTGACTGTGGCGCAGTACATCCGCAAGTGCGTCTCCGTGTCGTCTAATACTCTGTCAGCACGGGCTGACATCGATGCGCAGGTCGCTCATTGCAGCTTACCTCGGCAACATCGTCGGCGCCCTTCTTGTGGCGCTGCCTGCACTCTACTTCTATGCCCCGGACTACAAGCCTGCAAGCATATTGCAGGAGGCTGAGGAGGGCGAGGCCTTGAACAATGGCCCAGGAGCGGTTGATCGCAACGGCTCGGAACGAAGCTCCAACGATAAGCGCGGAACCGAGGTATATGAGGTTGCCAGCAAGCGGTCGGACTGAGCAACCTTCCGAGCTGTTGATGCTGGGATGCATCATGGGACTTCAGTATGACTGCGACCGCGATGTTTCGAGTAATGTACTTGCCTGTATGGATGTGATTGCAAGCGACCGTTCATGTCGGAGTTTGGTAACATTCTGGATAGAGTATGTCAGCACACCGGGTGTGCGTGTTCTGTTGCCTTCTCGACGATCCAACTACCTCTGATAGAGGTAATGACGAGTATTGAGCGAGATTTCTTAGGCTTCTCTATCAACGTCTGCCTGGAGGGTGATAGATGTGCTTGCCGCATGTCCTCAGCCCTCAATCGCGTTGCAATTCACGAGACATGGGAGGCAACTCAACCTTGCACCGGGAATATCGAATACGGCCCATTGAAAGCCTTCCGCACACCTGTGGTTCGCCTGGCACCAGGAAACTGAAAATGATCATCCCACGCAAAAGAGACCTGTGAGATTACCTGCGAGCCTCCATATCGTGATTGCGAAATTAACGCATATGAATCGATGACCCTCCGCATGCCGGCAGCGGGGTCAAGCCCGCCCGACTCATCTGTTGGAACATGATGAACGGCGGTGTGCAGCAAGACAGACACGCGAATCAGGTATAGGTTGTGCAATGACTCCTCATACGTTCGCGGTAGACCACGCGTTACAAGATTCGCCCGCGCATGACGCAAAATCATCTTCAAGACGTCGTGAGGACCCCAACACGACGTGCCAGCGCGTCGAAGTCAATTTCATCCAGCTCAGCTGCCGACTCCGCTTCCCGGCGCGCCTGCGCTTCCCTTAGCCTTGTGACTTTCTCATAGACCTTGAGTTGCCCCATGAACCCCTGGTTCGGTCGCACCACCTTGCGCCTAGCCCGAGCGAGCTGGAGGGCCTCATCGAGGGACATGCGACGGGCGGCGATGAGATACGCAATGGCCACGCTCGCACTCCGACTCATACCCCATACGCAGTGCAAGAGAACGCGGCCTCCTTCCGCGAGTGCGGCGTGTATCCACCCGACCGCCGCATCGAAGTAGTCGAGGATGTTGGTTTCGTCCTTGTCGTCGACGGGCACGCAAAGATGCCGCACTGGTTTCGGATAACGGTGGGCAGGCTTGCGGACGATTGAGGCGACGTGGGTGATGCCTAGCCGTTGGATGACAACTGGCGAGGTTGCAGTGTACATGTCGCTCAGAAACAGGCCAGGAATAATTTCGCTTGCCTGGGGGAGAAAATCGTCCACTGGCGAGCTTTGGATGCAGATCTTTCGGAGGGCGCGCCGGTGGAAGTAATCATCGTCGACCGTCAGCGATCGCAACATCGAGACCACTGTATCCGCATGGGGTGGAGATCGGTTTGTATGGGGGCCGGTGTGCTGCGGTGAGGTGATTAATGAATGTCCGAGCTAGCGTGGATAGAGATACGCACCGTATCGCGCGTCTCTAGCGGCAGCACTTCGACGATTTGATCAGGCATTTGTTATGTAGGTTAGGGTGGATTGGTGATGGGATGAGTGCGGGGCCGGTAGGGGGTGTGCAGGGTGGCCTACGCACCTGCGTCTGCTGATAACCTCGTCCAGGGCGGATACTAATGTAGGAGAATAGGCTACGGCCATCTTATCCGACTATGGCGTATTTTGGATGTAGGGGGAGGATCGAGACGGAGTCTTCGGATGTGGACCAGCTCGGGAGCCCGACGTCGGCTGCGCTTGCCCAGTGTCGGTACGTAAGGATGACCACAGAGCTACAATGTCAGCCGCCATGACACGGATCAAGCGGCTGGAAGTGAGGTGCACGGTGTAGGGGAGGTAAAAACAGATGGGCAGGCACCTGCCTGCCCGCAAACACGTACCAACAGCCCGTTCAAGGAAGAGGGATACCCTACGCCTTGACGCCTGCGGAAACCCCTGTCGTGAGAGGGCGCGACGACCTCCCCTCTACGCAAACGAGCGGTAAATCCGACACTCACTGGGGCGGAAGAACGAGGCGGTCATCTTTCTAAGTCTGGACGGGCGGTCTGACGTATAGCCGCAGAGGCGGACGGAAGCAAGGCAGGCTCTGAGTGGCGCAATTCATGTAGTGGTATGGGCGTTGCGCAATCTTTGAAAGTGATGAAGTGGCACAGGTGGCAGGCCTCTTGTTGGTCGGATGTGCTGCCTTGCGAGTGAGAAAGTCCGAATTTGAGGCCAATGTAATATGCAGCAGGAATTAGCGGCAGATGTACAGAGATTTTACGAAGGATGGTGTGCAACTGGCTGTGATGGTCAAGGACAGAGTGGGCCACGGAGACATGCTGGTTCAGATCCGAATGGTTGACCGCGCGGATCGGCTCGGAGTTGGAAGTCCACGCGCCGAGTCGCGTTCAGCCTCCTTCCACACGGACAAGGGTGGCTAGTGCCTGACAGTGACCACGACGACCCTTCGTCGGTCCGGTGTATGCGCCTCGATCCTGGGTACTCCTCATCTCCATCCGCATTCCCAACCTCGTTGCGCACAGCGAGGCTCCGCTCGATCGACACCATTCCCACTCGGCCACTGAAGAGAGCAAATTTGGGCAGAGCCTCCTCCGCATGGTACCGACACAGCGGCGGTTCTATCGATGGATGGGCGCGGTGCTCAACATCCGCTCCTCGTGTATGTTTACGACGGCGATGGGCACGCGCATCGGTCGAAATAGGGTAGGTCAGTCGGCAGCTTCATGCTGTCGAGGCGCTATGACACACAGCAGCTGGTCATTGGTTTGTATACGCACGGATCAATCGCCGCAGAAAATCAGATGCACTGACGTCGAATGCGTAGGATCTCCGTAGCAGAATTGGTGGAAGCGTGCGGGCTCGCCCCAGGGTGTGCAGCCCTCGATCCTCAAGGTCCCTGACGCGAGCACGAGACGTGCCCACACGCTTTTGGAGATTCCATCGTCTATGACCAGAATTCTGAGACATCAAGACGTTAATTGGCCGAGAAAGGCGGTCAATAGGATCGATGGTCTGTCAGAGGCGCAGGAGCGACGCAAATCATGATAGGATGAGCTCGAGATGCAGACTGCTTTGAAATCATATAAAGAGCATCATCAACGCCGCATCTCCTCATCCCTCCTCATCCCTCTCTGCAGACTCCCCCTCTTCAGCAATCAACCGAGACGACTTGAGCTGGCCCAGTGCTCAATCGCCGCCACCAGGTACGCCCCTGTGCTGTGCAATCTACATCGCCAGACTACTTGCACTCTGAAGTCGTTACAATGGTCTGGGTCGACATTCTCATGTATGTACCAGCGTGAAAACCCTGCTGCACGGGCGTCCACGTTGGTACACACCATGAGAATGGAAGAGCCCAGACCATGGTATGACCTCTGAGACGGATAGCCTGTGTAAGGCCTGCTTTTTCCAGATTGGTACTCTGAATGAAAAGCCACGCCGAGTCCGCCACATCAAGCCCTCTAGTGGCGGGATTGGTGCAGCAGACGACGCTGATGGTAAGACGGTGTCGGAATCACGTCTTATTCATGTCATTGCCGGAACGCCTGCGCTAGCAAACAAAGCATTTCCATGGCACACCACCCTGTTCATTGACATTAACGTCTTTATTGTTTGCGCCAATGGGTAGATGTGCGCATACGACGCGTATCTGAAAGCGCTACCTGAGACGCTTTGCGCCGGGATGTCTGCGGCTGCCTTTGAACCTCTAGAAGAGCTGCACCTGTAGCGACCGTAGAACAGTTCATGAACTCACCGCGAAACGACGGCATTGCCTCTCTGCTATGAACGGAGACCGGCACTGGTAGCTCTGAGACAAAAGCAGCACGATACAACGAGTTGCATAGTTGTCGCGAACAGGCTTTGAGTTTTGGCATGCTGGTGCTCGGTGTTCGCGATAGCCATAGAAGGCTACCGAGGGCACCCAGCACGGCGAACCACACGTAAAGACGCGCACCTCGCTCGCTCTCACGCCCATCTTCCTCGACGACCGCGGGCATGCTACCTGCCGTCTAGCTTCAGTCCCAAAAGCATGTCTCCCTCTCCGACATTGCACGCTTATGCTCAAAGCCTCATTGTTTCCGTCATCTCAAGGCCCTCGGAGTCTATCTGCGCATGCTCATGATCGCCTAGCACGGCTGGATGTCGCGCGTCGGGCTGCAACTGGCGAACGTGGACATAAGGGTCATCAAGGCTTCATCATCTGTTTTCCTCAATGGCATCTGATGGGGAGGGAGGACGTATGAGACTCCATGCATGGTGGGTCACTGGTTCCAACCCTTACGGTCTATCCTGCACGTCCATCCTACTGCTTGACATACCTTGCGACCCGCCAGGCCGGCCGAGCCAAAGATGACTACGATGTCAACCTCAACATTAACATTGTATAAGCCAACGGGACGTCGACGTGGCTTCTCAGACGACGGTGTCATAGTCAACTCGCACGAAACACTGCATGGCGACCATCATGCCCTGTCTCTGAACGTGTGTCGATCCCCTCTGTATATTATTATAACGTACCATGTGCTCCAATGCCATGCGCATTCGCTTTACATGCCAACAGCAAAGTTTCCAAGGCTTGCGGGTGCGCTGGGGTTGATTAAGCACCCCTCTCATAGCCGTTGTCAGGCATAATGTTCAACCGACTCCCTGTACAGTGTGTCGACTCCCTGCAAGTCGCAGCGACACGCGTCTGAATCATGAATACAAATACAGAAGTTCTCCAACACTAGTGCGACCCAATTGTACGTAACGCCCACCGACACCCACAGCAATCAATATCTATACACACAGCGTACTGGAGGAATAGCGCAGGTCATGCCGCAGCCGCCTTGCCGCTCAGCTCTCGCTCGATCCGCACGATGTCCTGCGTATGCGGGTGCTCCCACAACGCGGCTACAGCCTCAGGCTCAATGGGCGGCAGCGGCTTCCGCGGGTTGCCGCCGTAGCCGTAGAGCTTCTCAAGGAGCGCCTTCGTGCCGGATATCGAGGCCTTGGCGATCGTGAAGTCTGCACGCGCTACGATGCCCTGGAGTCGCTGCGCCTCGGGAAGAAGGGATGGGTTCGTCCGCGTGGCTTCGGAGAGTTGGTACAGTCTCTGGATGGTGTACTGTGGCAAAAATGCATCAGGTGATCGCTGCGAGGCGCCACGCGTGAATGACTTACAGGTGCAACGTTGGCGAGACCGGTGATGGCTCCATGCGCGTTGACATATGTCGAGGGCAGGAGGAAGTCAATGAAGCCACCAAGTACGAGGAAGGGTGCGTTAGGGTTGAGGCGAGGATATAGAGACGCGAAAGACGGGTCGGATACAGTCGCGCAGATGCGCGTCAACTTTCCAACGTTTCCGCAGCTGGCATGACACCGTCAGCAAAGGTTTCGTATGAGCCTGTCATTGTGGGAGCTATATACGCACGTAAGCTTGACACCGGCGAGGTTAGGGCATTCAATAGCGAGCTCGGTGATGAGATCCGAGTCGAGATCAATGCCTCCGCTCGCACCAGGGTCTGCAATGACAAGCGTGTCATCAGTCTCTCCCCATGCGCGACGCACCAGGTAACGTGGCACCTACAGTTATAGATAATGACAGGAATCGGGCTGTTCTCGGACACCTCCGCCCAAAAGGCTTTCAGCGCCTTCTTATTGCCCGCGATCGCACCAGCGTAGTAGCCGCTCGCGATGACAATCGCGAGGTCTGCGCCCGCTTGCGCTGCCTCCTTGCACAGCTCGACCGTCTCCCTCGTGGAGCCCGCGCCTGTTCCCGCAATGATAGGAACATCCCGCAGGCCTGCGTCGTTGAGCGCACGCCGAGCGGCCTGGATGAGCGTGACGCGCTCCGCGCGCGTGAGGTGGTGCGCCTCTCCCATAGAGCCCGCGAGGAGCGGGCCGACGCCCGCCTTCGCGACGCGCACCACGTGCGTAGTGAATGACTCGATATCTGTGTATCAAAATCATGTATCCTTAGCATATGCACTACGGTCGCTTCTATGTATTGCACGACGCGCACTCACCTAGGTCCTCGGTGTCGGGCTGGAAGAACGTCGGAATGGGCGCATAGATCCCGGGCGTCAAAGGACGCGAAGCGCTCGATGTCCCGTTCACTCCATTGACGCTATGCACTCCGTTCGTCCCATTGATGTGGACCCCTTTCGTCGTAGCATGGGGAGACATATCGAGAGGGAGCCTAAGCGCGATAGATGAGGCAAAAACAGGAGGGTCGTCCGGCAAGCTTGACGGAAAAGGGGGCTGGTATATGAGGTCTCGAGGAGGACCCGTGCGGTCCGCCGGGCCGCGCTGCGGAGGTAAAAACCGGGCTGGAATGGGCTGGTGACGGGCCGACATTGTCAGGAAGGTGTGGTATGTTTTCGGGTACGATGCCGTCCTTGCGCCGGAGTACCACTGGAAGACGGCCTGGGTGCGGGGAATTCAGAACACCGATGCGACCTGAGCCATCAGGAGGAATGTGAGCTAGCGTAAAGGAGTGCCTGGCTCAGTCCAGCAGGATGAGCGTCCCTAGCGATCGGTTCTCTCGAGGAGACAGTGGGGACTGAAGTGTGAAAGAGGGTTATCATACAGACGAGTATAGGAGGGGAATCCGGAAAGCATGCAGTAGTAGCGATACAGCCAACACATTGGCACAGGTTCCCATCCTCACGCTATCATAGATCGAACTTGACGACCTGCTCGCCCGCGCCACGTTCTATCTTCAGCAAGCGCTTCGCGACGCACCCATACACCGGCTTCGTGACCGCGCTCCCGCCCAACAGGCCCGCGCCCGCGCCGCCGCCGGCCCCGATGGCGGACGCCTTTCCCGCAAGAGTCTCCTTGAGTGCACGGAGCGTGAGGGCGTACCCGGGCGCACCGAGCAGCACGAGCAGCATATGTGCGGTTAGGATCTGTTGGGCGGTCGGCGCGGCGCCCGGACCGCTCGGTGCCGTGCCAGACAGGGAAGAGAAGCTCGAGGCGGACGGAGAGGTGGGCGTGGGTGTGTGGTTGGATAGTTCTTGCAGGTACGCCCTGTAACACGGAGGCATTAGTGCCTTTGGCCAAGAGAGTTTGTATATCAACGAATGACGCACATGGTCTCTTTGGCACGCGGCGGCTTGCTCTTGTTTGTGCTCTTCCCGAGGGCATCAAACGGGTTGCCAGGCATTATGATCTCCCCAACTGTGGCCCAGATTTTCTCCTGTAGCACAACTGTCAACATGTTTCGGAAGGGCGCACGCAATTTCAAGGCTTACCACGATGCGTTCGAGCTCAGTGGTTACCTTGACCTTAGGGCGATGGCTGGTAGCCCGTTCTGAGGCAGATACTGAGAGAGCAGCGGCGTCGTCCTGCGGCGGCGCAGCTTGCTTAGGTACTGCGGGTGGAGATGGAGACCTCAGGCCCTGGGGAGCGGAGGACTGCACCAGAGCCTTCGGTAGGACAATTGTAACCTCTGCGGTCTCGTCCGCTTCCAATACAGTCTCGACTTCATCTTCTTCAAAGTCATCCTCCGGTTCCTGAGGTTCTCGCGCCAAATCATCAGAATGCCCTGTGGCCTGCGAGCGCTTTCCTAGCGAAACCTCTTTGTCTGCGCCGGCGTGCCTGGGTACAGGAGTGCCGAATGAGACGGCAGAGACGTCGTTGATGTCGAGGTCTTCATCCAGCAGAGAGTCGCCCGTGAAGTGCAACGTACGCGCAGCCGCGCCTGGAGTGTTCCAGAAGGTATCTTCACGCTCATCTGGAGGAACAGGGGATTCGGGGACTGCTGGCTTCGGATCACGCTTGGTCTTGAGCGGAGCACGAGCCTTCTTCTTAGCCAACTCCTCTTTCTGAGGTGCGTGTTTGAAACAT
Organism: Trametes cinnabarina; assembly: GCA_000765035.1. Lineage (NCBI taxonomy): Eukaryota > Fungi > Basidiomycota > Agaricomycetes > Polyporales > Polyporaceae > Trametes > Trametes cinnabarina. The sequence continues at coordinate 93,845 of CCBP010000117.1, read as the reverse complement.
CCTGGAAGATAATTGACGTGTCACACTCACCCTTTGCTTCAGGTACTGAATCTGGGATTGCAAATCATGAATTTGTCGCTCTTCGTTCTTGATCGCAGACTTTGGCGACAAGGGCGGCGCAGCAGGCTCCGTACTAGGTTGCTGGGCTTAACGGTTGGATAGCACCTCACCACCGAGCGCACGACTTACTTGCTTCAGCTGCTCGCTCAGGTAGTGTATGTTTTCCCTCACGGCTTCCAGGCGTTGCAATATTTGGACGACCTGTTCGGAAGCCCGGGGCATAGGACGGATTGACTGACTGCCAGGGGTTGAAACGCGTCCGTACAGGCCAGTTGGCGTAGCCACTCACTAGCGTTCGAGATATTTGAGCGCGGCATTCGCGTAGACTTCCGGCTCATGCTCGCGCGGCCTCTGCCCATCCGTTCGCGGTTGCCTCGCAGACGGTGGCTTGCGCAGTGGTGTAGCGCCCAAGAACTCGACACGTCCAATCTCGACGTTCGCCGTCTCGACTTCCGGGACGGCCGGTTGTGAAGGTTGTACGAGAGTGAACAAGCCGATCTCCGCGGGGTCGATGTCTCGAATGAGGTCGCCGAGCGGAGTCTCGAGGATAGCACGGGTGAATGGATCGGGGATGGTGGTTCGTGGTGGCGGGGCGGCGGCAGCGCGTATGGATAGAGCGATAGCTGAGAGACGGTCGACGTGATCCGTAAGACTGGCCATAGCGTTTGTACGCAGGTGGATTCAGCGATAGCAAGTCGCGATCGAGCTCATCGCGGCACCCCAGTCGCGTACCGACCGGCCCTAAACCGCTACTGTAGCACGTGATCTTGCCGCGCGTTGGGCGCCAGACTGGCAGGCACTCAGTGTACTCAATTCTGTTTGTTTTACCGTCTCATTTTGTTCCCACGTCTCGGCTCAGGCGTCGGTGTGACTGCCGGCCCACCTTCTGTTGTCGCAAGATGAAAATTTCTGATTTCTCTGTGTTAGCGGAGATCAGAGTAACAACCTGCAGTACTTGTGCACACATGTCAAACATTCCAGCCCGTAGCCTAACCATTTGACCAGAGACATAAGTACTTGAATAATCAGCAGTACCTCGAGTTTGCGAGCCATGTACTGCACTACATACTGTACAATCCAGCAGTGTTGGCAAAGTCCGCAAACTGTCTGCAAAGTCTGCAAGTTTGCAAGTCTCTACAGACTGTCCGCAGCAGTGTTGGCCCGGTGGACGGAGAGTCTGGGCGGACTCACGCAAACTTGCAGACTGTCCGCGCGCAGACTTTTCGCAGACTTTTGCACGAAGACTTTCCCAGACTCGACGGACCTTGATCTTAGCGTCCTGATTGGTTGATTCAGCGAGACCCATGCACATGATTGTGGGAATATAGTCACATGGGCTGATGATGCAAAGCACGTGATAAATATGGGCGCCTAACGCACTCGCCCTCACAGTCAATGAGGGAGTCTTCGGGTCGTGTGAAAGTCTTCGGCAGACCCTGCGGACAGTCT
>CCBP010000117.1:78670-92316 GCA_000765035.1 Trametes cinnabarina | reverse complement strand
ACTGGTCCGCAGGGTCTGCCGAAGACTTTCACACGACCCGAAGACTCCCTCATTGACTGTGAGGGCGAGTGCGTTAGGCGCCCATATTTACCACGTGCCTTGCATATCAGCCCATGTGACTATATTCTCACAATCATGTGCATGGGTCTCGCTGAATCAACCAATCAGGAAGCTAAGATCAAGGTCCGTCGAGTCTGGGAAAGTCTTCGTGCAAAAGTCTGCGAAAAGTCTGCGCGCAGACAGTCTGCAAGTCCGCGTGAGTCCGCCGAGTCTCTCCGTCCACCCGGCCAACACTGCAATCCAGGGAGGGGAGTACAAGCTCCGTCCCGCAGGCTGCATGTCCAGTGAAACTCCGCTGATACAGAGAGACGAGGATTTACATCTGTCGACAACGGGAGGTAGGCCGGCAGTCACACCGACGCTTGAGCCGAGCCGTGGGAATTAAATGAGACGGTAAAACAAACAGAATTGAGTACACTGACTACAGGGATTGGGCCGTTTTCTTCCGCTGAAAAGGCGAGGCAAGGAGTAGCCCTTGCCACGCATTTTCTGCTAAACAGCACGTGTAGGGGCAAAGGATTACACTTTCAACGCCTTTTCTTCGATTTTTTTTGCCATAATTGCCTTTGCCTCGCCTATTCAGCGGCTTTTCGTTGGCTGAAAATGTCCTAATCCCTGTAGTGAGGCGTTCACACGACGCGGACGGTGATCTCTTTCGCAGAAAATGCGGTAAAATCCCATTGCGCTAGGCTACCATGATCACGTGTCCACGCCTTTCCAAAGACTTTTCAGGCCTTTCAAGGGGAACCAGAGAAAACACATTCAGAAGGTTAACACGGACCTAGATTTTTCATCGCACTTTCTACCAATGAGATAACCGGAATGCCCGTCGTGTCAGTCGATAGGCCGAGGATGTCAAAGGCCGTCGGATAGTACGACTTGAAGGGTGCTGCTGTACCGGACGCGGACAGCCATGCAAAAGCGTTCGCCAGGTCCTCGGCCGATAGTTCGAAGGCATCAGTAGATATCGCCAGTGCACGCGTACGTTCATGGAAGTGGCGTGCGGTGTATACGACAAGCTTGTCTCGGAGTGGTGGACAGTTGTATAGCCCCTGTCACTGACGACATAAGTATTCAGAGACCTTATGTACTAGGATGAGTATCACTCGCATGAGCGGGATGATCGTGCAAAGGGGTTGCACAACTAGCAATCCTTATTCCGTACCACATGTATGGCGATCCGTCCCTGCAATTCATATGTCGCTATTGGAATGCCGCATGACTGCGCTTCTCTTGCGTCCAGCAATTCTGTCCACGAGATTGTGTAGTTTCCCAGTACTTCACATGCTGTGAAACTGACAAGTATCCTCCCCCCTTCGTGATGTTGATGCGAATGGGCCGTGTCCGTTGATGCAACCGCAGCCTTTCTGACAAACCATCTTCTCTACTCACCACCAGCCACTTGTCCAAAGTCTCTGCCTGACCTCCTCGAAGGCTTGCCACGCTCTCTTGGAGGCCACAGTCCTACTTCTACTTTCAAGGTTCGGCTAATAACAGACTATAGGAACGCACTATAATCACCGCACAGGCGCTCTAACAGGCGCTCTACGGCTGCGACCGCTTGCCTCCTCTCACTCTCCACTCCGGAGCTGGGCAGAATCCTTTCCAACGCCATGACTGGCCCCGTACCGCCGCGAAAAGGCGTCTGGGAGCCGCTACCACTCATCATCTATGGCTACGCCGTCCACCCGTTGTCGCCCGTCAACCGCAGGGACACCAAACTATCTAGCCGTACGCACATCTCGAGCTTTACCGATGCCTCCGGAGACGAACACCTCGTCCATCGGGACGTGGTATCTCTCGAAGTTGGGGACAACGTCTACGCGTTCGAGAAGTACACCCCGAGGGACAAAGAGGTCGAGGGTGTGTGGTATCGAGGGTGAGTAACACCGTCTACGATGCTGTACGGCTTCCTGACGCAGTGCAGATACGTCGTCTGCACATCGCGACGACCTCAGGTCAACTGGTCTCTCTCGTCAGACCCATCGTCTTCCAACGCGAAGCCGACTGCGCGTGCCGACGAACTCCAGCAAGTCTTCATCGGTATCTTTCCCGCGTCTCACATATTCGTGCGAGATGAGGTATCTGATGCTGAGGGCCGCCTCACGGAACTCTTCAACGCGCTGAATAGCGGCGGGGCAGACGGTCGCACCTCGGAGGAGGTCTTCGCTAGCTGGAACAAGACCATGCGCGAGATGGATCCTGTGCGAGAAGAGGATGAGGACAACGACGCCGCAACGCGCAAGTCCTTCAAGCTAACACCTCCCCCAGACCAAGCACCATCTACTAGGGCTCGCCTGCCTGTCTATCCCGCCAGTATTCGCTCCGCATCGCCCACGGAGTCACAGTTTAACAAGCCGCTTCCCCCGCGTCCCACGCTTACCTCCGGCGACGACACCGTCTCTGGCGCCGAGCAACCGATCATCGACGAGATTGCTTCTGCCCTGCGCGAATGGCATGCGCTCATGTTTCAGTACCTGGCGCAGCGTGACTATCGCCTATTCCACATCGTCCGCGAGTATATCGAGGTGCTGCATCTCGGCAGGCGGCAGTTGCTTTCTCGGACACTAAGCTCAGAAGAAACCGTTAATCTGAGACGTGAGTGCGTCGCCCGTCTTGTTTCCGGCAACCTCCTTCAGGGCCTAGACGTAATTGTTCGTCACCCGACTTGGGGTGGTTTGGTAAACGTCGATGTCGAAGGCGAGATCGACCCCCGAAGCTGGATGAGTGCTGTACGAATGTACGCTCTGCAGGCCGCACTGGCGCACATGGACGTATCTCCACCGCCGAACCATCCATATAAGATCCCGCACTACGGCGGCTCCATCGACTATACCGGGGCGCCGAATCCTGTCCCACTGTCTGCCACCATCCCACATTCTGCTACTATCCCGCTCTCTGCGTCCATCCATTCTGCATTCCCAGACCTTCCGAGGCCTCGCGGGCACTCTCGCCTCATCGGTTCTCTTTCGCCATCGGCTCCCAGCCCACAGCGCGCGAAGTTCTATCACGTTTTCCTGGATGTGCGCGCCTTTGTTGCTTCGCCCTGCGGTCCTGGCGAGACCGCGGAACTCTATTTCTCGCTGTACAACAAGGCTGACGCTCGCTTTGTCTCCGAGGACTTCTGTGCCGTCTTGAATCATAATGGCGTCCTCGCACGCGATCCCTCAGCGCGCATCCGCACGCTGTTCACCGACCTCGTTCAGTCGGACGCGCAAGACCCCATTTACCTCGTCTGCAAGATCGTGCGGAACGGCTCTCTCAAGATGGGCAGCAACATGGGGCCAATCTCCGAGTACAACAGGACGACGATGATCGGGTCGAACAGCTTCGGCGGGTTGTCGAATGATTCCTTCCCTCGCAATTCTACTTCCGATGGGCCTCAACAGTTCCGGCGGCCGTTCGGGTGCGCGGTGCTAGAGCTCACGCAGCTCAGTGCGATGGCTGCAGAGCAAGCGGAGGTGTCTTCAACGAAGGAACATACGATGCCTATCTATGTGCCAACGAACGAGACAACGTTCACCATGCTGCACCAGGACATTTTAAATCACAACGTCAGGGAGTACGAGAAATCCCCTAGGCACGTACCTTCAAACTCGCCAAGCGAACGTCCGCTGATCGTGCTTTAGGGCTGAGATGCTTGCGGTTTCCATCAAGATCTTCTACGGGGACGCTCAGACAGTGGTCAAGGAGAACTCTTCATTGCTTCAGGACACCCCGCTCACACTGCGACTTGGCTTCCCTGACGTCGTCTTCCCCGGCGACGTGCGGAACGATCTCTACATCAAACTCTGGAGCGGCGACTTTTCCGTCTCACAGAGTACCACCACGCGGCGCAATGTCGCAAACTTTGCTCGCGGGCAGGTCGGCTCTGTGACCGGTAACGTACAGGTAACAATGGAGGTCCGGGACCAGGACGGTCGCACTGTCGACCGAGTGATGTCCATGTGCAGCGGTGAGCCGGAGGTGTCGCAGTTCCACTCGATGGTGTTCCAGCGCACGACACAGCCTCACTTCAACGAGCTCGTGAAGATCAAACTCCCGCTGCAGGGTGCACAGCAGTGGCACTTGTTCTTCACCTTCCGCCAGCGCAGCTCCCGCGAGCGCTCCTCGGGGCGCAACAGCGACGCCTCCGAGCGCCCCTTCGCGTTCGCATTTCTTCCGCTCTTTCCCGATGGCCGTGCGTTCCTCGAGGATGGAAGTCACACGCTGGTCCTGTACCGTGCAGATCGCTTGAGCCAGATCGGCCCGGACATGTACTTGAGCTCTACCCCATGGCTTCCGGCGAACCAGCGAGCCGATCAGGTCTATGTACCGCCGGAGTTATTCAAGGTCGCTCCGCCCCTGCGCGACAGCCTCGTCGTCAGATCATCGCTATGCTCCACGAAATTCACCCAGAATTCCGTGCTGCTGAGTCTGCTCAACTGGGAGCAGGTGACGGACAAGGAGTTGCTCTCGACGATTTTGAGCAAGTTCACGTTCGTCGGCGAGGTTGAGATAGTCAAGTTTCTCCGCGACATCTTCGACTCGTTGTTCGCTATCCTTGTCTCCTCCAACAACCAATCCGGCGAGATGGACCATCTCGTCTTCAACGCGCTCGTCACCGTTCTCGGTATTGTCCAGGATCGTCGCTTCAGCAACTTCCAGCCGGTGCTAGACGTTTACATCGAGAGGCACTTCAACTGCGCGCCGGCTGCCTCGCATATGATCCATTCCATGAACCGTCTCCTGCAGGATCCGACCGCTCCTGATACCGCGTCGGCTCTGCGTGCAGCGTTGAAGGTCTGGCATTACATCTTCAAGTTCATCGCCAGGTCACGCGAGTTGCAGAAAGCCAAAGAGCTCGCTGTTGGCGGAGGCGCGACTGCGGATCATCTGGAGGCGACCTTCAAGCGTGAGCTGCGTGCGCACCTCTCGGAGGTCAACCGGATGATGTCTACCACCACTCCGCCGTCTATCATCGGTACACAGACGATCGCTCTCCAGCACTTCACCTCTATCCTCCCGGAGCTGGGGAAGGTGTTCTCGATTGCAGAGCTGGTGCCCATCGCTACGACGTTTGCCAACGCGATCGTGTCGACCAAGGGCAAGATTGTGATCTGGAAACTCATCATGTACCTTCAGATCGTCAAGGGCTTCCTCTTCGACAACCCGCAGTCTCGTTCCCTCTTGGTGGAGGCTGTCGTCATCTGGATAAAGCCTCAGTTCGGTCGGTTTGATGAGTACTCCCAGACTCAAGGTGGAGATTCTGAGGCGGCCAAGGATGCTGCGCGGGTGACCTGGCTCGAGAGCATCCGTCTCTCGGTGACGGTCGTCGCCATCATGCTGGACAAGCTGCAGCAGTGTCTCGTTGACCCGGCCATCGTGTCCGACCGCAAAGCCCTCAGGCAGGAACAGTATAACATTGAGTATCTTTTGTCCCTTCTTCCGAGGTTCGTTCATATCCGTAGACTCCTTAATATGTTCCACCGCTCATGTATTTCATGCAGATTGCTTGACTCGTATGAAGAGTATCAAAACCCAGCATCCCTCCGGGCGGTCGAGCGCAATCGTTCCTCCACGCCAGTCACTAACAACTTCCCCGTCACCTTCCCTGAATCATACCCTTTCTCTCTGGCAACACAGCTGCCGAAGAAGAGTAACGGCATGTCGTCTGGTTCAATCGACGTCAAGCCCGAGTTCAGCCCTGGGTTGGGTGAAGTTGCCATTGTCATTCTGGTCCTCATTTTGTCGGCGCCTAAGACGCACCTCGTCAACTTCCTAGAGTCTATTTTGGAGATTGAAGGTCGTGACCGCTTGGCTAAGCTGCTCTCGCAATTCTTCAGGGTTGCAAGCTCGATCCTGGACAACGAGGCGTTCCCAAAGAACTGGCTGAACGTCAACATATTGGCGCATCGTGTCATCCTGAAGATGCTGGACCCAGTAGCGACAATGTTTGAGCGAGAGTTCGTTCCCGACGAAGCCTCCGACCGACCGTTCAACCCCAAGCTGTGGCAGGATTGTTTTGGAGTCTTGCTCAAGCTTCTTTCCTCGGAGCACCTGGTTATTGAGGAATTCAGTCCCCAGGTAGGTCCGCCTGGGTGAGAGAGACAGAACACGTACTGACCGCGACCACAGAAACGGCGAGCCGTTTGGCGCCTCGCTGGAGACATCAGAGGTGAAGGAGCGACCTTGCTGCTCCGCTTCTGGAGCGCCTTGGGCTGGCCGGATGAAACCGCAACTGAAGAGATCGCGCTCGGCAGGTACTCGGTAAGTAGAAGTGAGTAGTTCACCAAGTCGCTGATAGGACTAATGTCTCCACAGAACTATCAAGCGGCATTGAATCCCCTCGTCGGTCATATCGTGAACCTCTGTCTCAGTCACCACGACCAGTTGAGGGAGAACGCGGTGCAAATACTCTACTGCATGATCATCTCGGAATACCATGTCTCACAGGGCTTCGAACACATCGAGAACGAGCTTGTCAGTAAGCTCGATGTGCTGTTCATGTCGGATAGCAAGGGCGACGACATCTCGCGTGGCTTCTTTATTGGTCATCTCACACATCTCTTCGAGTCGTCAGACATCGACGAGGAGCTTCGCACTCGTGTCATGGACTTCCTGGAATCTGTGAACGTCTTCCTCCAGCTGCTCTTGAGCGTTCGGGCTCTACCAGAAGGTGAAGAGTTCGCAGATGACCGCGTGATGGCTACGGTATGTCTGTGTATATCACTCTTGTTGCACTCTTGTTGACCGCGCCAATCTACAGCTGCGTCTGATGAACTTCATAAGGCGAATCGGGCGGGACGAGATGTATATCAAATACGTACACCAGCTCGTGAACGTAAGTCCTCTTCCCTGTATCAACCTGAGCTTGAGCTTACTTGCAACATTACAGATGCATCTGCAGTCGCAGAATTACGTGGAGGCGGCGCTAACTCTGAAATTGCATGCCGATCTCTATGATTGGGATCTGAACTCTTTCCTCCCTCCAATGGAGGATCTCGGCTTACCACAACAGTCACAGTTCCATCGCAAAGAAACGCTGTGCTTGTTAATCCTCGACTACTTGGGTAGGTGCTCTCCCATTCGCAATATTACCCGGACTAATAAGACATGGTTATGTAGGGAAGGGGAAGGCATGGGAGACAGCGTATCAGATCTGCAAGGACCTTGAGAGCAAACACGCCGAGATCACCTTCAATTAGTAAGTAAACCATGCGCTGGATCATGCAGCTCATCCTAATCATCTCATCGTAGTACCCGACTTGCTGAGATCCTGCGTCATCGCGCTGCACTCCTGGAGCATATCATCACAGACCAGCGATACTATTCCGACTACTTCCGGGTTGCTTTCTATGGAAACTTCCCTAACGCCATCCAGAACAAGCAATTCATTGTACGTTATAATTTCCACTTTTCCTAACGAGAAGCGGCTCACCCATCAACCGTAGTACCGTGGCTACGAATGGGAGAAGTTCGGCGCGTTCTGTGAGCGGATGCTCAACAAGCATCCTGGCGCGCAGCTTTTGAAGACAATGGGCGACCCTCCAGTTGATATCCGCTTCGGCAACGACCAATATATCCAATGTACTGCTGTTACCCCGGAACCCCGTCGTGATCTCCCGATTTTCACCAATCCCGATGTCCCTCCTCAAGTCCGCGCTTACTATGAACACAGGTGTGTTACAACGTCCGGAGTGCAGGGCCATATGCTAACCTGCTGGATAGCGATATCAACCTTTTCAGCTACTCGCGACCGGTCACGAAACTCGCACCGGACGGCACTGAGGAGGTTTGGGTCGAGAAAACGTATCTGACGACTGAGCAGTACTTCCCGACCGTGCTGCGCCGGTCCGACGTTATTCATGTTCAAGTTGTCAACCTATCTCCCGTAGAGACAGCCCTGATGGAGGTGGAGCAACGGACTCGCGAACTCGCTGGTCTCAACCAGAAGTACTCGGCACTCGCGAAGACGGCGCAGCATGTTTCTACGAATGCTCTTGCGATGAGCCTTAACGCTGCCGTCGATGCTCCACTTAACAGCGGTGTTGGTGCCTTCCGCCAGGTTTTCTTGTCAGAGGACTACCTGGAGAGGTTCCCTGATCGTGCCGAGAACGTCGCAAAACTCCGCAATGCTATTGACGAACAGGTATAGTCATCACATGTGATGTTCGATTCGTGCAGCTCACACTCTGTCCCACAGGTCCGGATGATCGACAGCTGCCTCAAGTTGCATGGTCAACTATGCCCTCCAGAGATGCTACCTTTCCATGCTACGCTGGAGAAATTCTTCCATAAGAACTTCGCCGATGAGATACAGCGTCTTGCGGTCGACTCGTCGCCGGAACCTCGGGCCATAGACGCTATACCTACGTCTGCTCGACTGCCGCCCACCGCGGCATTGCCGTCCCCCAACTATGCCAATCTGTAAGCGCTTGTTTCACCAAGGCGTACCTGAGCTGACTTGATTACCGGCTAGCCGCCAACCCTTGAACGTGGGCCCTATTCATGTTGGAGGGATGACACCATCGGCATCAGCCTCGCCACTGTCTCCCCGCTCCCAAGAGAATGGTTCTTATAGTGATGCCCCGTGGATGAAACAGACTCCTCTCCAGCGTCATCTCGCCCATCTTGCGAGGCATGGCTTCAATGGAGTGTCCTCCGGGCCTGGAGACAACGGCGGTAGCGACTCCTTCTCTGAGGAGTCGCCGCGCAACTCGGTCGTCACCGTTGGCAACGGTGCGCCGGTGCAGGCGCTCTCTGGCGCTCCGTCCATGACGGCATCCACTCTAGGCAGCATTGGTTCCATCAAGGGACGGTTCTCAAAGTTCGGCAGTCTCAACTTTGGTCGTCGAGATGGTTGATTTGTCGACAGTGCTGCGTGCTGCGTGCTGCGCACGCCGCTTTTGCAGCGTTCTGGGTTACCTGTCTGGTTTTCGTCGTCTCTCCTTCCCTGCGCTTTATCTAACCTATACCATCGGAGGCTTTTCTTTGTGGACCAACTGCTGGATGTATCTGGATCTTCGTTCTTTGTTGTCTAATGTTGTACAGTGTAGCCATGCATAATACCCTTCGACAGCCACTGTTCGGACGTCTTCCATTGCGTGGTTCGCGTGAATCGTCGGCTGCTTTAGCCTCGAGACAAATCACGTACATAGGACGTCAAGGCGCGCGGATCGAGATTTCCTCATGCACATGAGCCTTGGCCGGGTGTATCACCCTTGAACGACGCCTGCTTTGCATTGAAGTCGCCTCGTGAGACTGCATGACGATTGTGGGGGATGAGAAACGCTTTCTGCATTATAAGCATAGTACAAACCCGCACAGACGGACGACAGCAGCTGTGCATCAGGTATAAAAGACGGGAAAAGACTACTCGAGCATAAATACGACGGCGCCTACTGCGTCAAAGGTATAATGATAGCGAGGCAACCGGGAGGCGTGCTGCTCATGACGAGGGCATGAAGGGGGAATGGCAAAGCAGACATCTAAGGCTACATGTACAGACCAAGAAAATGCGTGTGCAAGGCGTTGAATGCAAGGGAGGAGCGGAGAGGGATACACCGGCGTTTCGCAGTGCGGAACGTCCGAGACATTTACAGGTACGCCTGTGAATCGTGCAACTCCGAGGAAGGGGAGATCTTCACCCCATGGTCTCGCAGGGAATGGTAGTCGACCGAATCATACCCGGCGCCCCCTCCCATTCCATAGACGCCGGCTCCCCCATAAGCGTCCTGATCTATCAGGGAAGTGTGGTACAACGAATGCGAGGCGTCGATGTACTGCTCGTTGCCAGACGAGTATTGGAGAGCCATCGACGGGCTCCCCGACAAGTGCGGCGAGTCTGTCGGGGTGGGGAGAAGGGGAGAAGGTGTGGGGGTCGTAGAGTGCGAGGGCAGGAGCACGTCGTAAGCCCCTGCGGATGCGAGCGAAGAGGCAGTCACGTAGGAGCTGTCGAGCCCGTCGAGGGTCCCGGACATATATTGCGTCCGATGATAGCTGGGCGGGTTGAAAGAGAAGTAGGACTGATCCGCAGGAGGGGTCGAGCTGGCTTGCTCCGGCCGCGGCGACGAGGATGTGGAGTAAGACGTAGCGCTGGAGGACTGCGACATGTTGGGCGACATGGACACGGGTGTCGTCGATCCTTCAGGGGAGCTCGCTCCGCCGTCCTGCTTGTTCGCTGAAGGGTACAGGGTCTGGCGTACGAGGATAAGCAAGCGGTTTCAAGGCAATGAGTGAACCGGGAAACTTACGTATTTCGAGATGATCTTATCGAGAGCCTGAGGCAATACCGCCCAATCGAACACCTTCACATCCTTCTCGATGTTCCGCGGCTTGGGAGCGGGGAAGTCCATAATCTTCTGGAAGAACTCCTCCGTGCCGACCTTGTTCTTGGAGACGGTCTTCGGACGGAAACCCTCCAAGTTGCGGCGAATCCGGTTCTTCTCCTCGATATTGAAGATGTCCCCGACGAGGCACTCGAGGAGGAAGATGATGTCGACGGAGGTGATGCAGCACTTGGACACGGGAGCGTCGCCGGGCCCGGTGGCGTCTGTGGGCCGGTATATACAAGAGACGACAGTGTCCCCATCCGTGTACTCGGAGGGCTTGATCGCCTCGCAGGATACGCGAAGCGTGCAGCCCTCTTGCACACGGGAGAAACGGACCAGACGACGACCGAGGCGCCGTTCGTCCACGTCCCAGTCCCGTGGCTCGGCCATGGTGTCTAGCGGAGTCTCGATCTGCAGGGTGGCACGGTAGGCGCTATCGGCGTCATCCTCGTCACAGCCAGACCGCCTAGCGCGAATGAGCGACTGCTTCTTGAGCTGACCACGCGCTGACTGCGCGTCCTTCGAGGCCATCGTGACGTTCAAGGCTCGTGCCCGAGCCGTGCCGCTGCCAGGAGTCGGACGCGAGGATTTGCGTGTAACAGGCGGCATCGGGGAACCAGAAGGTCGAACGTCCGGGGTACATGGCGCAGAACTCTGGTGCCCGAAGCCGAACTCATCCATGTTCTCCCTTTTGGAGAGAAGCAAGGGAGATGGTGCAACGCCTGTCCGGAATGAATGAGTGATTTGCCATGGCAGACCGGCAATGACTACGTACGTCTTTGCGAGTAGGTGAACTTGCCAAACGTGACGGAGTCGAGCGTCTCGTTCGAGCTGTTGAGAGCCTGAACGGTGAGCGGCACCGTGGCTGAAGGCTGAGGCGATCCCGGCGACGCCGCCTCCAGTTCCGGGATGACCGCCTCGAGCTCCCACTCGCCATACCGCCGATCCTGAGACTGGCGGACGGTGGTGCTGAGAGCGCGTTGACCGACGACGATCCGGAGGAAGGTAGTCTCGGCGCTGACAACGTTGAACTGGACGTTGACAACGATGGATGCGCCCGCTGGGCCCTCGCAAGGACTGTAACCGTAAACGCGGAACATTTGGCCTGGAGAGACAATGCATCCATGCGCTCTTAAAGGTGCAGCGTCGTAGGAAGCTGATAGGAGCGGAAGATCATAAGCCGCAGCTCGGGTGGAGTCTGGATCACCATAGCGGACACACCAGACATGATTGGGCTTTTTCCATGCATACCGGCGGAATGTTGGCTAACGTGCTGGCCAGCGGCAAGAATGGAAGAGGGACGGTTATACAAGCAGGAGGGGGAGTTGTAAAGCATGTGCGGCGGCTGCTGAGTTGATGGAAGCGCTGAGAGCATCTTGATAAACACTCAAAGAGGCGGGGAGGACGTTTGGCGTGTCAAAGAAGGTTGCAAGAATGTTTGGTACAAGATGCAAGCTTTGTTTGAAGCAATGGGCCCGGGATCGGGAACGTCGCGCAAGCGTGTAGAGTGAGGGTGAGGCACACAAGCGCGCGGGGTGTGATGAGTGGCGGGGAGGGAGAGGTCAAGAACTGACGGGGTCAAATAACGCGCGACGGACGAAAGGTCGGAGCTCCTGATATACGAAACAGGAAAGGCGGGGAGAGAGGAGGAGGGACCCTGGAGGGGAAGGTTGGAAATGGGGAGATGATGTATTGTTGGCGGGCGGCATGCTAAGCTGAAGGGCGAGATGATGAGCGGCCGCGGTACAAAGCCGGCGACGCGATCGACGATCGAACAGCAGCTTGAGCCGTTGCATGGCCCCGTTGGGCCCATCACCCTAGGCACCCAAAACACGCTGAAAACCTGCTGGAAAAGAAAAACGCCGTTGGCCGCTGGTGGCCGAATCAGCGTCTCTCGGATCGGATGCATTTCATACTGTTCAAAACGTTCCCTCGCACGATATGCCCATCGCCCGGGTCTTTGGTGTGCACCGTCGAGTGCGCCCACCGATAGACAGGCCGACAATGCTGGCAAAGAAATGGGAGGATATCGGATTGGCATTTTGGGAGAGAACAAGTGGCAGATAGCCTCATGGGCCGGGAACGGGGTCCATTGTCTGCACCCCGGTTCCTACTCGGTGTCTGGTGTTTGCTGATTGGATTGGATGTGAGCGTTGTCTGAGGTAATCAGCAGAAAGAAGTCAGCGGGACGCAACGTGGCGAGATCGAGATCGCCCACAAGGTCCGACCACGTGGCGGCCATTGTTGCCGCCCAGCGCTCATCGCCACCGGCTGAGTGGTGGCGCACGACGCACAGTCCGCGGGCGGGGCTGCGGGGGCTAGGCCAATTTTCCCGAGGCCCCTCGTCCTCCTATCCAGATTGACACCCGGTCCATGCGTCCACGGCTACCAACTTCATCGCGCGAGTTTCCCCCTGCACAGACTCTGGCGCTGTGATTCCCAACTGTTGCGTCAAATGCACTGGCGCCGTGCTGCAGTGCCATCACCAGGTGATAGCCTATACGGGCCACCCACCGTCCTTCTCCTCACCTCACCGGTCACCACCCCCAATCACAGGAGCGTGAAGCGCAGCTCCGACGACCTAACCGCGCGCGACCGACGGGCCGCCGTTCCGTGGCTCTGCCTCGAAACACGAACGCCAAACCGAGGCGCCCGGTGCTCCTCCGCCGATCTCAGTTCAGGAGCTCTGAGGATTGAGTAATCGTTGCGCTCGCGTCACGATATCTGCAACCGCACACCAAGCCAGCACGCAAACGTGTAGTAGTGGTTTATTGGAGCTGGTGGAGGTACAACCCGACGAGAGGGGCAGACCCGCTGGCAACAGCTGCTGTCGATCGCGCCCCTAAGCCATACCGACGGCTCGATGATAGCGTTCGGCTACTGTACCCCCAAAAGCCAGATACGACGTACCGAGTAGCATCCGCGGCCATCCGTCGATACCTGTCTGTCATCGAGGGCGTAACACCGCTATCTGCACGCGACATGGTGTACGGCCCATGCCGACGGAGAATCCGTGCTAGGTCGCTTCCGTACGCGAACCACTGGCGGCATGTGGGCCTCGGCGGAAAGCACGCGACCGCATACCGTGCATGGCTCCATGAATAGGTTCTCGTATGAACTCAACAGGGTCTGCACACCCGTCAGCGTGTGAATTTACGGCACTTCGACCGCTAGAACGGTGCGCCGGCAGTTCGAAAGATGACCCACCACGAAGACCTGCAAAGGCACCCAAGGCTCTGACTGGAGCACTCGAGCCAGCTGTTGGGAGAATTG
>CCBP010000117.1:60371-75513 GCA_000765035.1 Trametes cinnabarina | reverse complement strand
GTACCGAGCCTGCGTGCCTTGGATGATCGTAACCGTTAGTACCGGATCGCTCAGCGACACATCATGTGCTGGACTATGAGTCAACCTTGGGGGTCATGCCTGCAGCTGTGTCATGCAGACAATGCCGAGAGGGTACCCTCAGGGTAGCGTGCAGTGTGCACCTTCAAGTTCGCAACAAAATAAACGCCGAAGGTGGTCGCATGCATCTCTGGAGTTTGTCCGGATCCTCGCACCGCTTCGACAATCCGGAAGGAACGAACAGAAGGTCAAGGATTGGCAATCAAACATATGCGGATAACGGACTCAGTGTAGACTTCTCACCGGTCTTTACACGCAGAAGTCGATCCTCTGATGCGGCGGTGCGCTCGAGTCGATGAAGTGAGACAGGCCGGATTGTCCTGACTCGAAAGAAGAGGAAGACGAGTGAGATACCGGCGGTACACAGCTTGCCCTCGTGCGCGAGAATATGAAGGCCGTCGGTGGTCATTTACACTGATATCGTTTACTGTGTGAGACATGGGCGCGGTCAGATTTGCGCTCCCACGCAGACAAAGCGGGAAGAGCGCTGACGACGAGCTCACCTACGACTCAACACCGAGGCCGAGGAGTCCAGCCCAACCTGAATGTCCTTCCGACTCATAATGGCCGATTAGGATATAGATGCTGAGGTCGCCGCGAAGGCAGAAGACACGGCAAGCGCTCAGCCGGTCTAAAAGTTGTCGTAGCCGTGAGAGGTCGTCGTTCGGAGTCGAAGGTCCGTTCACAGTGGTGGGTAGACCGGTCGCCGTGGAGAGCTTAACTTCCTGCCAGAGACGAAGTGTGAACAAAGACGAGCTTCATCGTATCGTCACATGCACTCACCTGCAGTTGGTTATCTTGTGCGTTCAGACGCTCGAGGTTGAGGCGAGTAAGGACGTCCAGTTCATGGCCTGGACCATAGTTCCCTTCACCGAGCCAAAATGCGATGTCCCCAAAGTCGTCTGCCTCACTCGCATGCCCAGCAAGAATACTGCCGCAGGAGAGAGAGACTGCAGCTGCATTGGCGGACGTAGTGAGTTGTCCCAGGTAGTCCTGGACAGATGGCGGAATGGTCTTCTCGTCTAAGTCTGAGGGCAAGACGGCGACTGCAGTACCCAGCCCTTCCCCTAGCTTCCGGTCGCAGTTGAAGAGGGTGATGATCGTTGCGTGAATGGCTGCCGTTTCCGCGCTGTCACGGTTCGCGTTAGGCGATCTGTCAAAGAGAACTTGTATCGCGCAGCCCTGCGGTTCAAAGACGGTAGCTGCAGACATCTGGGCCACCGACATGCCCGAGCCGTATTCGGATAAAGGTACGAGATGCGGCGAAGAGCCTTGGCCGAAACAGCGAGGGAAGGCGTCCTGGATGGTCGTACGTACAAACGGACCATGTAACAGTATTGCTAACGGGTGGAGTAGCTTGGGCGGGAGGTGTTTACCCATATCTGGAAGGTGACTATGTTCGAACGGGAAGACATATTGCCATGGGTGGCATTCATGCTCTCAGTCATGAGCAGCTTCGCACAGCTCTGCAAATTTTGTGAGGGTGCTCATGCAAGCCGAGGAACTGAAGCTTCAAGTTAATGCGGAGTGGCCATTGGTTACAAATTGCGATTGAAAGCCAACTTTCAAAGCTGCGGAGTTCTTCGAGGGTTGCCAACCTCTTACGCAGGGCCTGCTAATGTCGGCTGATAGGATGTCATGGGACGCTTCTGCGCGATATCACAATGTCTGACCCATAGGTACGGCCGACTTGCAGGACCAGCAATATGTAAATAACAATTCCCGACTACTAGGAGGATGCCGTACGGTTCCTAATTCGTTCGGGCACTGTTCTATAAAGGGGATGTGCATCGGTATGAGAGACTTTTGTAGAAGCAGACGAATAGACGTGGAATCACTTCCATCGGCCCTGTAGATTATCACATGGCGAATGATTACTCGTTGTGAGACCGATCAACATGCCAGCAGTGACCTCGCGCGGGAAATTCACACATACTACTGTCAGATATCTGGCTGGATGTGCTCGGGATCGAGCCCGCGACATAGTTCCGAGCACTAGACAGCAGCGAATGCTGGGTACAGGCGGCGATGTCGGGGAGACTGTGTGCTCGTTGTATACTGTTGTGACCCCGGAAGCTGCGACTGACCTCAGAAGCTGCGAATTCTCAGATTGCTCCTTGCGATTTCAATGAATCTTCACTGATCTCCTTGTAGATTTCATTGTCTGGCAGGTCATATACACTAGCATCTACGCATGTACTGAGTTCTTCCTCTGACGACTTACAAGAGGATAAATGGGAGAATTCGCAGCTTCTGGGGTCATAACAGTGTATTGCACCGGACAGTTGGCGGAGTTCATTTGCTTCTGTGGCGCTTTCGGGCGAGTTCTCGAACTCCGCTCTATGTTTGTAAGCGATGACCCTGGCGAGTGTCGCCTGGTTATCGGTCTCCGCTGACCATGTGTTGTCTGTAAAAGCGCATCATTGTGGCATGGTCCACAACGGACGCACGCTGGATGGCGGCGATGATCATGCAAAATAAATAGGAAACGCTAGAAGTGCTCAACCCCTACGAGGCTAAGAGAAGACGTAGGGGCGAGGGCTGCGGAGCATTGGGCTAATGCAACACGGCACTTCCTCCAAATGACACGGGTTCGGAGAACGGCGACCACAAATGATACCTTTTCTGTAAGACGCCGTCCATGGCGTCCTGTGGATGACGGGTCCATGAGGCTTTCAGTTACAAACGTCCTGGGAGCGGGGACCCGCCGACGTTATGCTCGCTTCTCGTACCCATTCAACTCCGCAGGTCCAAAGTCAACCCTGCTGTGACATAGTCGGGCACGGTATATGAAGCCTTCCCTGGGTCTCCTCGTCATGCACGGCCGATCTGGGGTGCGGACCCGCCAACTGGTAGCTTTGTGCGGGCTAGAAATGCTGAAGTCTTCTCAAGCAGGAAGATGGCGAAGAAGCACGTCATACACACCGGCACCTTCGACGGTAGGACATAGTGGGTCGAAGGAGAGCTGTGGAAAAGTATCAGTGGTAGATGTGAAGACCGCAGCGAGGTAGGTCGCGCCGCTTGTAGACTCATCCGATCGCAGACAGCACCGGACAGCTTATGGGGCAGCATTTCGAGCACAGTAAGGGTACTACAACAGGTTAGATAATGAGATCCCCGTCGCGGCCGGCAAGCGGGGAGCAAATAACATGAATGACGGCACAGGACGTATACGAACCTAAGACAGCCCGCCTCATTCGACACGCACGTCCCAATCCGCGAACCAGTCGATAGTAGCGTTTCTGCGTGTAGGCTCAGCTTGTTCCCGGAGGTATTCGACGAAGTCCACAAGGAACTTCACCTGCTCATAAGTCTCAATGGCTTTCGGACTCCGGCGACGGCGCACCACAGCGATAAGCCGTTCAACGAGACGCATGGTGTTGAAGTTTGGTGCTACGGTCCTGTCGGAGACGGAATTGGCTTCGTCCAGCTCTGCGTGCTGGAAAGGCGGGTCCTGAATGTCGAGCCAGCCGCAAAGTCCAAGCTTGAGCGCCCAGCAGGCAGCGATGATACCAGCACGGCCAACACCACCTCGGCAGTGCACGAGCACCGCGGACCCACGAAGAGTATACGCGTCTATCAGCTTCGACAAATGCGAGTCTAGAGCCGCTGGGTCGTTCGGTGGGAGGCCTTCTGGTATGGGTATTCTGCGGTGGTGTAAGTCAACAAGTGATCCGCAACTGCTCTAAGCCTCGCCCTACCGTAAGATGTCGATGCCAAACTCTCCAGCGACTTGCCGATACTCAGGCCACGTAACTCCTAACGTCTGTAGCTCGCTATCATCAAGACAGCTAGGTTCCGTTGCAGACGCTTCAGCATTGTGACCCCGTGTTCTGGAGCGAAAGTACAACGGAACTGACCACACAATGCATACCACACCAACGTCCCTGATGCGAGCAAGGTCTGACCTCAGGTCTCTGCACACCGTACTACGACCTCTGACAGGTCCACCAAGCCTTACTGGGCGTCGTCAGCGCTCCTACACAGGATAAATGGATTAGAGACGGCACACCTTTTTTGCCAGGACACGACGACATGTACAAGTTACCGATCAGCCTCGCAGTTCCAAGCGGGGGCGCGGAAGAACCATCAGGCATGGTGATGGCGGGCGCAGCGGCGATTGTGGTCGCGTGGAGCTGGGAGGGGTTTCCCCTGTTAGCAGCGCTGAGGTCCTGCAAGCTACCAACATGTCAGAGGACAAACTTTATATCGAGCCAGTTAACTCACCCCGAAGAGGGTATTGGGGGACCAAGTTGAGGGACAGCTGGAGAAGAGGCAATACGCAAGACTCGCGGTCTATCGTGACCATCCTGGCGTAGATGCGAGTATGGCGTTGCGCTCGTAGCTTCAAATGAGGCGGGACGAGGGCGCTTGCCAGACAGATCACGAAAAGAGCCGGTATTCCCCAGGAAAGCACGCCTCACAGAAGGATGAACCCAAACGAAACTTGGGAGCTTGAGCGATTTCGCCATTGACTGAGGTGATGATCTACTCGAAGCTGACGGCAGCAGAGGCGGAATAACAGGCGGCGGTATGGGAATCTGCGACGCCTTCGGTACAACAGACTCCATGGATCTAGACAGCATACGGTCCAGAAGATAAGATCGAGGGAGCCTGAAGACCACGGGATATTCATATTCGCAGCGCTCTAGGTGAGCTGAGATGATAGGTAGGATCTCGGAGGGTATTATAGTGGAGATGCTACAGACATATGAGGCATGGATAGTGACGAGAGTGAGGTCTGCGAAGGACTCACACGATTGGATGCGTCTCGGATGTCTGCCAATGAGGTTGTAAGACCGGGGTATCTGTCCGCAAGCCGGTCTGCAGCCGTTGCGAGTCGAGCACACGGGATGACATTGCAGCCGAAAGTTTTTCGCGCAGGGTCGCCTCAGTAGACTTGCCTAGAGACTGCGTATCTCCATAGATCGACAATGGGTCTGGTCCCGGGGATAAGCCTACGCCATCACTGGGCCACCACGCTCTTTGTTCCGCGCACCGCAGTTGGTGTGCTTGCATCTCTCTATAATGGTCAGGCATCTGCATAGAATAGGGTACGTAAACCACTGGGGATCCTGAGGTGCATATCGTATGAGAAGGGCGTTCAGTTTGTAATACGCAGTATACAGACCATTGGGACCGAATTTTAGGCGGTTGTATTCGCTGGCATGGTGTTGGGAAGCTAGCCGCTCGAGCTTCAAAATGCGGCAAGTAGTAGAACGACGCGAACAGGCCTCACAGTGTTGATCACATACCTGTTCGACGAAAGGATTTTGAGTGTGTGAGCCGTCGGACGCCACGTTGTGTGATGTCCCGGCGTATGCCACTTGATCTGGGAGAGGTTCGGACGCGACACGGAAAATTCTTCGTGTACAGGTAGGCGGCAGAGGTCGAGAGTCACGAACAGCAGTCGACATGATTCGGGGAGCGTAGCATAGGTGTGTGAAGGAACAAACAAGTTGGGATTGCACCGGTTGGGATTGCGAACTACTGCATCTGCCCGGGTGGCGGAGCGGTGCGCATGGGCGTTGATTGATTGGAACCAAAAGAAGCAATCAAAGTGATAACGTTCACCTGTCAGGGTCACACTATAAGCGGGCTTTCGGGGCTTTTGTGGCTCCAGTAAGATCTAGTAATCGGAGCTTCAAGATCCCTAATATCCACTCGACAGCCTAGCTCGCTGTAGGCCCGACGAGCGTTCTCGTCGTTACCTTCTTCCTCGTCGTTGTCGTCGTCGTCGCTGCTGTTGCCGACGCTCCCCTCACATTCCTTCCTCAGCTTCTTGCCTTGTTTGACGCTGCCTGTCTCTCTTTTTTGGTCCCTCTAGAGCATGTCTGCTCACCTCCGCCCTAAGTATGATTCATCCGACGTCCCGATCCCTACCTCAAGAGCTCTGAACCCTTCGGCGACCACAGTCCGGCGTGCAAAGACGCTCACGCGTCCCGAGCGCAGCGTAGCACCGGTTCCGCTCATTACGCCGCACGCTGCGCCAATACCAGGCAAAACCACTTCGGAAGCCTCTGAAGGCCCACCTCTGGACGCATGGCGAATATTCTCCCGAGTCGTGTCCTTTTGGGCGCCCGACTTCTTGCTTGAGTCTATTGGCGGGCTCCAGGACAAGCAGAAGCGGCAGGCATGGAGGGAGAAGATCGCGTTGTGCTTCATCATCATCGTCCTTTGTGGGATTGTCGGCTTCCTTACCGTCGGCTTTCAGAAGGTACTATGCCCAGACACTCTGAAGTATGTGGGCAGGTTCTCGCCGAAGGGTTCCACCCCGGGGGTTCTCGGCGTCCAGGGATGGCAGATGAACGTTACTAAGTACCCTACGATCCCAAACGTGAACATCACCCAACTGCTCCAGACTCCGGGTCAGGACATCACGACTCTCTTCCAGCGACAGGCCAACCAGTATCCCGCATGCAACGGCCTCGCGTTCCGGGCTGCCGCCGAAGACCCTTGCCCCAACACCACGAACTGCCCCATGGGCAAGCTCGATGCGTCCACACTTCAGTCACTCGGCTTCGTAAACACCAGTCTAGTCGTTGGTTACGATTGGGACCAGGTGGCCGCGCTGCAGAACTACTTCGTCCTTGATGGCGCGGTTCTGAACATGAACTCCTACATGGCTTTGCATCCCAACCCCATCCCTTCCGACAACCTCGACGCTGCCATCCGTACTATCCTTCAGAAGACCCCCGGGCAGAGTGGTCGCGACGGCACTCGGCTCTTCTACTATCGCTCGGACATCCGCAGAGCAGTGCCCTGTCTTGTGGAACGCTATTATGCCGGGAATATTGACAAGATCACCCCCGGCTGTGTCGTTTCGCAGCTTGTCTTGTATGCGGGCTTGATTGTGGTCCTCAGCCTGGTGCTCGTCCGCTTCTTCATGGCCTGCATATTCAACTGGTTCATGTCCTCTCGCCTTGCTGGTCCTCCCGATAACCACACGCTCAATCGCCCTGCTATCAGCCCTGCCGTGATGCCTGAAGGTGCCAACATCTCGGTTGACAATATCAACGGCACGGCGCCGTGGGCAGGCGGGAAGAAGCTGGCGAAGTCGGGGAAAGGTGGTCGTTCTCTTGCCTCGTCGAACTCGACTCTCGTCAACAGTGATAGTTCCGTCGCACCTGTAATGAGTCTCGCCCAAATCGGCGCGGAGCTGTTCGCGGTCTGCCTCGTAACATGTTACTCGGAAGGCGAAGACTCGCTAAGGACCACGCTCGACTCCATCTCCACGACTTCATACGCCGATTCGCGCAAGCTGCTGTTCGTTGTCGCCGACGGTATGATCACTGGTGCTGGTGAAAAGCGCAGCACGCCCGATATTTGCGTCAGCTTATTGGAGGCCGATCCTCGCTTTGGAAATCCGGTGCCAATGAGCTACAATGCGGTAGGTTCGGGCGCGAAGGCTGAGAACAGAGCCATGGTGTATGCGGGTCATTATAGTGTGTACTCATCAGCTACTGCCGCTGTGTGTTGCTTCTGACTTTGTTCATCAGCCGTCGCTGGCCGCAGGACACCCACGGTCATTGTCGTGAAGTGCGGTACGGAGGCCGAAGCTGCAACAGAGAAGAAGCCAGGAAACCGAGGCAAACGGGACAGTCAACTGATTCTCATGAATTTCTTTTCCCGCGTCACTTATAACGACCGGATGACACCTCTCGACTTCGACCTGTTCCGCAAGATTCATGTCCTTATGGGTGTTACTCCAGACTACTTTGAAGTTTGCCTAATGGTATGTTGATCCCGAGTACATATACGATCTGAATTGTCTAATTGTCTTCCAGGTTGACGCTGATACCAAAGTCTACCCCGACTCGCTCAAATACCTAGTCAACTGTATGCATCATGATCAGATGATCATGGGTGTCTGCGGCGAGACGCGAATAGCCAACAAGCGTCAGTCGTGGGTCACGGCGATCCAGGTTTTCGAGTACTTCATCTCTCACCATAACGCGAAGGCGTTCGAGTCTGTCTTTGGTGGTGTCTCTTGTCTTCCGGGATGCTTTTCCATGTTCCGGCTCAAGGCCCGGAAGTCGAGTGGCGATGACTGGATCCCGCTCATCATCAAGCCTGAGATCGTGAAGGAGTACAGCCAGTCGGTCGTCACTACTCTACACGAGAAAAATCTACTGCTGCTCGGAGAGGACCGTTTCCTCACCACAATCCTTCTTCGCACCTTCCCCAACCGGAAGATGATGTTCCTGCCACAAGCGAAGTGCAGAACAGTCGTTCCCGACACGTTCAGCGTCCTCCTCTCGCAACGTCGGCGATGGATCAACTCCACCATCCACAATCTCATGGAGCTCGTTTTGGTACGGAATCTGTGCGGCACGTTCTGCTTCAGTATGCAGTTCGTCGTCTTCATGGATCTTCTCGGCACCGTCGTCCTTCCCATCGCCATATCGCTTACGTACATGCTCATCATCGGCATGGCGCTCAACCCTCCACGGACGTTCGAAGAGGCCATCCCGCTCGTCCTTCTTATAGCGGTCCTTGGCCTTCCAGCTGTCCTCATTCTCATCACTACTCGGAAGGTCGTCTACATCTTCTGGATGCTGATCTATCTGGTCGCTTTGCCGGTTTGGAACTTCGTCCTTCCTGTTTACGCGTTCTGGCACTTTGACGACTTTTCGTGGGGTGAAACACGGTACGCATGTTATCCTTTCTACTGTGTCATTTTCGCTGACAAGTGTGTCGGTTACAGGAAAGTGGAGGGCGAAGCGAAGGGTGAAGGGCACGGAGATGGTGTTCACGCCCATGGCGCTAACAATGTTCCGATGCGGCGCTGGGAAGACTGGGAACGCTCTCGCTTACGCAAGATTCGTCGGGAAGAGAGGCGGAGGAGAGA
This sequence comes from Trametes cinnabarina, assembly GCA_000765035.1. NCBI lineage: Eukaryota > Fungi > Basidiomycota > Agaricomycetes > Polyporales > Polyporaceae > Trametes > Trametes cinnabarina. The sequence continues at coordinate 66,584 of CCBP010000117.1, read as the reverse complement.
TTTGGAACGCATGCAAGGTGCTTTCCTGGGTGCGAATGGCGAGCTCACAGCGCGGCACGAGGTTTACAGTCAGTACGACGGTTCGGATACGGTCTCCGTTGCGTCTTCAGACGAGGACCAATGGGGTGCCCAGATCGGAGGATACAACGAGAACAGCACACAGTACCCTCCGCCGCCTGTCGCCCTCATGCCGCAAGCTCTTGCGAGCGCCGAGACGATTGCTGCCACCGATCTGGAAGCAATGTTGGAGGCTGGATTCGACGACCGACCTGGACACGGACGGAACGTTGCAGAGCCTCCTCGCTTCAAGCTGTCGGATGGACCAAAGTACACCCCTCTCTCGCGCGCGACATCGCCTGGTCCGCGGGGCACTGCATTGTCTCCGACCACACCGATGACACCTGGTATTGGTGGTGCGGTTAGCTCGGCAGTAGCGGATGAGTGGAAGACACATGCGAAAAAGCGGAGTGGAGGGCGGTCAGGCAAGCACGAGTACGGGCCACTGGGGCCATTGGACCCTTCATCGCGGTTTTGATTCCTACTCCTTTCCGGAGGAGCCGCTCGTTTTTGCATTGGCGCAGCAAGGACCATTTTTGCATATCCCGTTCTCGTCGCTGTCTTAGTAGTTATACCCAACCTCCCACGTCCGCACACGCCCACTCGCCGCCATCACGCATCCTACGCCCAGCTTAGTATCCATAGCCTTCTGTCCTCAATCTCCCATCCCGGCCCCCTGCACCGTAGCCCGCTGCCGTAATCCCTGCTTGTGCGCACGAGCTGTAGCCGTTCATCACCTCCCCTGCTTTCACGCGACTCCGCCTTCCGCAACGTCACATCTTTCCCCCGTCCCCCAAGCTCACCTACCCTGCGCACGCCTTTAAGCACCCCCCCTACTTTCACCCATCACGCCGCACTCCGCATCGCATGAACGCTCTCTTTCGAGCGTCCCATCCATTCTTCATTCGCTCAGGGCCGGTACTTTGCTGCAATATTTGTTCTTTCTATATAGCCTATTGTTTCAATCCTATAGACTGCCCCATCTCTTTCTCTTTCGATGTATAAGGATAATGCAGGCTTTGCGAATACAATCCATGATGTGATTCTGGACCATCCATCCGCACGGGATTAATGTAACTGCTGAACGGCCAGTAGGGAGATAAGATAAGATAGCGTCAGATCTGTAGCTCATCGAATGAGCTGGGGCCAATGCTTCAATTAATTCTCTTTCATCATAGCGTCCATTCCTATTCCTCTAGTGTTCTATCGTCGCTTGACATCTTCTGCTATAGCGGCGACTCTGTATTCTGGGAGAAGTAGTGTGAAACACCGGCCATTGCTTTGCGAATGTCCGCTTTCGTGAAGAGCAAGCTGAAAGCGGCCCGTGAGGCCCTGGCCAAGCAAGACAACGAGAAGGCGCGAGATGCAGCTCTTGGAGTGCTCGAATATGAACCTGACAACTACAACGCGTCTGTACCCTTGAGGTGTCATTGACCGGCTACTGCGCCATGCTCACGCGAGTCGGTTGGCTAGGAATGTCTTCCTCGGGCTCGCTTACCTACGGCTAGACGAAGTCGAGAAGAGCGAGCAAGTAACTGTTGCTTTGAATGTCTAGTTGAGAATGGTACGACTGAACTTGGCGGGTTTGACAGGCGTATCGAAAGGCAATCGAACTGAACCCTGATCAAGCTCTTGCATGGCAGGTATGCGGATGCAATGCGCTCAAGCTGTTGTAGTTCGCGATTGAACCTAAGATGCAGGGTATATTGCAACTGTATGAGAAGCAACAGAACTGGCCAGAGTATGTCAAGGGCTTGCAGGCACTCGCTCGAATACATGCTGCCGCGTAAGTCTACGCGTTACAATGCGCGACGCTCATCCTGCGCATCAATCTCACTTACTTCGTCTAGCAATGATGCTGTGAAGTGTGCCGAAGCCGTTCAGAAGCTAATTGAACTTCGCCGTCGTACAGACCTGGGCAACCGTATGCAGGTAAGGATGTATTCTACTTTGCTTTGCTTGGCTGCTTATACTGCTGTTTACAGCTAGCGGAGGCACTGGCACTGCTATTGCCAGACTCGGAACTGTATCCCGTCTTGTCTACGCTTCCTCCCCCTGATCCCACTAATCCGACGTCTACAACGATCAGTCCTGTACAGGAGGCCATATATAATTCGCTTCCCGTGCTAGAAGAGCTTGTGTCTTTGTACGAACAGGAAGAAGAGAGCGTCATGGAGAATGAGATATCCAAGCGCAGGATGCGGCTGAATGCTCCTCCAACGGAACAGATCCGACGGGATGTCACCTTGGAAGTGCTGTCGGACTCTCAGGTATGGAGGTCAATCACTTGTCCTGTGTGGATGATTCCTGAACGCGCTGTTCAGCTCCCGCGGCTGTATGACGAAATCATGAAGCATCCAAATACATCGGATGAAGTTCGGCGGGCGACAGAGAGGAAACTGCTACGTTTGAAGCAACGCTACCTATTTTCGCTGCCATCTAAGGGACAATCAACTGCGGTTAAGAAGAAATTAGCTGCTGAGGTGGATGAGCTGATTGCCGGCATGGTGTTCCTCAAGATCCCTGATGAACTGGCCTGGTCGCTTTTCATAGAGAGCAGGGACGCGGAAATCCTTGGTGAGTTTGCTGCTCTATGAAGGTGCAGTTGTGGACTCCATTCGTTGACGAGGCGCTTAAATGTAGAGGACTACGATTACGCCACATTAAGGCAGTTTATTCAGCTCTTTCCAAGCTCTGCCCTTGCCAAGTTGCTCAAAGCATACTTCGAGTACTATGCGATCCCATTAAACGAGGAAGAGGAGCGCGAGAAAGATGTGATAGAGCCAGAGCCACTGGATGCTGACTACCCTGGAATAATACTGGTCCGTATACAGTCTCCTACTCTTCACTCCTCGTCACCTGTCACTGAGGCTGGGTACGCTTTCAGGAAGCGTTCACTGATTTGAACAACTCTATTCTTGCCCATCGAGTCGTCGCTAAGCTGTACGAGCTGGAAGGAGACTACGAGAACGCCATCAAAGTCGCAGAAAGCGGCCTCGAGCTCGTCCAAAGGTCTGAACAGGACTGGGGGAGGCCATTCAAAATGTACGCATGACATGTACGCCGCGCTGCGTTGCGATAACAGCTCTAACCTACGAGTACAGGGTCAAGAAGGCGTTTCACATCACGTTGGCTACCTCCCTCGTCCATTTCTACCCGCCAAAGCACCATGTTCGCGCTTTGAGGATCATCGACGATGTATTGACCGAGGATCCTGACAACATCTCGGCACTCATGGCGAGAGGCTTTGTGTTGCAGCATGCGAAGAGATGGGAAGATGCTGCTGAGCTATTCGGCAAGATTATTCGATTGAAACCAGACGATGCTGACATCGCCAGCCGTGCCAAGGAAGAGCACGCCTGGTGCGCCGCCATGAGTGGACAGTTGCAAGCTGCTACTGAAGAGTTGCGCGAAGTCATTGGCGAATTGGAAGCAATAGAAGGGCATGAAGAGGACAAGGCCCGGTGCTGGTGGAAACTCGGCCGATGCTATTGGGAGATGGGCGGTAAGACATCTGCCTCTGGACATAGCCCCCGTTGTTCAACATTGTCACCATGCAGCCGATCATAGAGAGGAAGCATACAAGCACTTTATCACGTCATTGAAACGATCCGCCACGTTTGCCTCAGCATTCACCTCGCTTGGTCTTTATTACTCGGAGTTCCTTTCTCCGCCCGATCCGAAGCGCGCTTCCAAATGCTTTCAGAAGGCATTCGAACTCGATCCACGTGAAGCCGAAGCAGCACGAAGACTAGCGGAAGGCTTCGCCGAAGAAGGCGAATGGGATCTAGTGGACGTCGTCGCTCGTCGCACGATCGAAGGAGAGGGTGGCCTGGAAGAAGGTGCTGAGAACAGGGCATCTCGCCGTTATCTACCAATCAATGCGTGGGCATGGAAGGCCGTAGGCGCAGTTGAACTGGTATGCTTGACATTTCGACTGCAGATTAAATGTCCATTATGTTGCTAATGCGTGAAACAGACGAGAAGAAACTACCCTGCGGCCATTGAAGCCTTCCAGATTGCTCTTCGTACGGAGGTCGACGATCACATGTCCTGGCTGCGCCTAGGCGAAGCGTACAGCAAGGCAGGGCGTTATGCAGCTGCATTCAAGGCACTTGAGCGTGCCCGAGAATTGGACCCGGAAGATTGGGTGGCTTCATACTTCATCGGAGAGGTGCAGCGACAGATGGGAGCGTTTGAGGAATCCATCAGAGCCTTTCGGTCAATCCTTGCCAGCCGACCGCACGAACTTGGTGTGCTCCATTCTCTAGGCCAGAGCTACCTCGACTTGGGTCGTTTCGAGCTCTCGACAAGCTTCTCTGCCAGGGCGGAGACGTCCTTCTTGTCCGCCGTGCTCGTTACCCTGGATCTCCTCAACGCCAGCTCAGGTTTCCGACGAGTAGCGTGGAAGACTATTGCTGATGCGTTATATCACCTTTCTGGATTTGCTGACTTCTCGGATGACGAGACAGCACGCGAGGTATTCGCCAGAGTCATTCCGCTCGTAACAGACCACCCGCACAAAGGGCTCAGCGACATCCTCCCCTATCCCCTAACTGTAGAAAGATGCAGTAATCTTCCGCTGCTCGCTCTTGAAGTCGCCCTGGTCGCTTACGACTATCGCCTCACGCTGGGGGCAATAAATGACGGGGCGAAAGGCACTGCATTCTATGATCTCGGCTCCGCGCTTTCAACATACTCCCGGCGAACCCTGGACGGCACCAAACGCGACCGGGCTCAGCAGCATGCTGTGGCCCAATTCAAGGAGGCGATCCGTCTTGAACCCGCAAACGATGCATTCTGGGTGGCCCTTGGCAACGCGACGTTCCTGTCTCAGCCAGGGGTGTGCCAGCATTCATACATCCGGGCCCTTGAGGTGGACTCCAAGGTGAGCGGCTGCCAGCATTCACTTGCTGGCTTCTTGCATGCATGTCTCAGTCGGCGGGCGTACGCTAATGCCGACGACGCGAACTGCAGAATGCTGCGACGTGGACCAACCTTGGGCTGTTCTACCTTCATCACGAAGATCGACAACTTGCCAACGAAGCGTTCTACAAGGCGCAGACGCTTGATCCGGATTATGCCTTAGCATGGATTGGGCAAGGCCTGGTGGCGACGCTGAACGGACATGACCGGGAAGCACGAGCATTGTTTGAACATGCGACCACTCTTTCCGCCACTGTGGTAAGTCCGCCAGAGTTTACAGTCCACATCTCCGCCGCTAACATGATCTGCAGCCGGAGGCCGACTTGGAGTACGCCACACGTCTGTTCAAGCAGATCAACGTATCGACGAAATCGCGTGCCGCCTCGGCTGAAGCTTTCTTGCCGGCGTTCTTCGTGCTTGACCGCTACTGCAAGCAGCGCCCCAAAGATGCACGCGCACTGCACCTCTTCGGGCTAGTGTGCGAGCGCGTAGGCCACGTCACCCTGGCCATTGACCTTTTTTCCCGTGCAATCGCAGTGCTCGAGGCCGCATACGAGGAGACCGAGGACCCCGTCATCGAGCGACAGTTCACAATTGCTCACGTCAATCTCGCTCGCCTGCGGCTGTCGACTGCGGACTATGAGGGCGCACTGGAGTCGTACCAGGTCGCAACAGGACTGCTGCCTGAGGAGCCGACAGAGGGTGACGCCGAGGCGAAGGTGCTGCTGGCGCAATGTCAGCTGGGGTCAGGCTTGGCCCACTCCAAGCTTGGTCAGCTTGCGGAGGCGTTGGCGCTATTCGAGGCAGCAATGGCGACTGCCGCCGATTTGCCGGTGATCAGAGGGCACATTGTTGTCCGTCTCGCCCAGACGTTGTGGGCCGTCGGCACAGACGAAGCGAAGGAGTCTGCGAAGACTCAGCTGCTGCAAAGGTGCGCCGTTGAATGAAACCCTTTGCATGGCTGGTGCAAGAAACGACCTGATCATTGCCTAGCATCGAATATGATTCGGAGAACCTCATGGCTATCAACACCTTGGCTGGGATGGGTATCTTGACGGATGACGAGAGCCTCGTGGACGCAGCCCTGTCAGAGGTGCTGTCGCTGCCCATCGACCAACGGCATGAGCGCGATCCAGAGCGGGAGGTTACGTACCTCCTTGTGCAGCACCACCTCGGACAAGTACGTACAATCATACTTACCTCCTTTTGGCGAGCGTGACACTGACACGG
>CCBP010000117.1:49885-60231 GCA_000765035.1 Trametes cinnabarina | reverse complement strand
AGCTGCGGGCCTCGTTGGCGCTACACGCCGTTGCGGAGTGCGTTGAAGCTGACAACGGCGCAGAATCTGGTGCTCTCAGGCTGGCGCAGAAGGCGGTCATGTTGACGCCTTGGGATAGGCGGGCTTGGGAAGCGTTGGCTTTCGTACGCAGTCGGAGCGCTCAGTAGAGACGATGAGCCATGACAAAAGACGGAATACCTGCACGAGGCTCCCTGTATCACGTATGTAGTAATGGTCAGCTGTAGAAGTCAGATTGGTCCACGACTCTCAAAAACGCCGGCCACCGCCGGCCACCGACGACACCTGCGTTGAAGGAATGTAGGGTGTGCGCGATTGAGCTGTGAACGAATACACTCTGTATTACCCGCCAATCTATGCTAACAGTACTGTGACCCCCCACTCAAGCTACCGCTGAATCGCACCGTCGGGTCAAACCGCGTCCGTCTAAGAAGCCTAACGTACTACGCCTTGGGCACAAGTTCGTGCTTGCCGATCGCGTTGCTCGCAACGAGCACGGCGCGTGTCCGCACCGGGTCATCCGTGGGCTGGCTCGTGTGCGACAGCCACCAGCGGAGGCGGTCGCGCATCGCGTCGGTCGACAGACCCACAGTGACGCTGTAGAAGATCCATGAATTACTGGGTGAAAAAATGACAATGACGAGCAACCTACATTCCACGCTCCTCGAGCGCCTCGCGGACCTCTTCAGCGGAGAGTCGCTCGCCCGCGTTCTCGCGGAAGAGCAGCGCGTCGTCCGCTGCGATCGCCTGTAGGTGCTTCTTGATACGCCGCAGCCTCATCAGGGGCGGGCCAAACGTCGATAAGGAAAGCACCCTGCGCAGTGGGACCGATCAGCGCTGCGCCCACACCCCAGCAAAACGGAAATGAAGCGCGTACCCGTTATAGGAGACCAACGCGGACCCGTCGAGCAGCGCGTCTACACTGGCGTCGGGCTGCTCAAGCGCACGCGAGTGGACGCCCTCGAAGACGGGCTTCATGGACTCTGCGAACGTCTGCTGCTTCTCCCGCCGCTTGGCGTCTATGCGCTCCTTCTGGGAAGGCAGGAGACAGGTAGATGGGAGGAGGAAAGGGGTGTAGATGACGACGAGCGGGATGGCCTCTTCGGCGACAATGATAATGAGAGCGAACGGGATGAGTCTGGCCCGTGGTCAGTCGACCTGCCTTTGACCGGATCGGTATATGCCATATAACTTACTTGAGGGCATCCCGCTTATAATTCGCAATGAACCGAGTCTCCCATCTCGACAGTGGCGGGCCACCGGCCTTCACTCGCGCGTTGATGTCCCGAACGCGCTTGCGGTGCGTGTTGATGAGCTTGATACCGTTCCAGTAGAATTTCTGATTGCAAAAGATCAATTGTGGCTGGGTGCGGAAGAGAGAGTGCGGCGTACAAAGAGCTCCTTTGCCTGGTGGTAGAGCTTGCCAGCCCAGGACGCGTCAGGCGGCGGGGGCGCTAGGATGCCGTGTTTCGAAGCCTCCTGATAGTCTTCCTTTGCGACTTTGATGACGGTATGCACGGGATTGACTGGGCTCGGGTGCGAGGGATTGGCCGATGGATGGGAGGCCGCGGGGGAATGATCAGAGGAGGTAGAATTTGAGGAGACTGGAGAGGAGGAAGGGGACCTCGATTCCGAAGTGGCTTTCGGAGGCTTGACGGGACCTGGACGGAGCTCGACCTTTGGTTTGCGCGTCGACGACCCAGGAACTACAGGAGGGACCTCTTTTGAGGAGGACTCGATGGTGGGTGGCGGCGGATTGGAGGAAAGAAAGCGGGTCCCGGAGTATAGGGCGGTGGTCCTCCACAACCCTCCGTCCAGCGCACGCGCCGAGAGGCAGATATGGCGAGTGCTATATCTCGCTCTCGCTATGTTTCGATGGTGCCTTGTCACCGCATGACTGTACGATAGCCAAAATGTAGGTGAGAAAGCGGGCAGGAATGCGGAGAAAGATGAGGTGATTGTAACGGACCTGTCCACCAGACCATTCCTCCTCAAAGACGCAAGCATGAAAAGCCAAATCGGTCGGCAACCCTTGTGCGCTTCCTGCCTTGCTATGAGGAGAGCCAAAAGAGGGATAGGGAGGGTTGTAGTGGTAAGAGGGAGAGTGGGATGAATGAGTGCGCGCTCGTGGCTCTGTCCTCGGACTCGGAAATGTGCACGCAAGCTGCCGGCGGGTTGCAATAGACGCCCGCGGAATATCGAGCGTCGAGGGACGGAGGCTTGTACTGTACATCGTGCTGTAAGTACAGCTGTTTCGGCGATGATTGATGATTGCGCATGTACATCATGAACAAAGATGCAAGCCTAGTACAGTACCATGATTTCTTATAATGCATAGCAGGGCACCGAAGCATCTGACAGACCAATTCCGTGTACGTAGGAACGGAGACCCCCCCTCCGCAAGTGTCCCTTACCCTGTGTTCCTAACTGTGTCGACAACCTTCGCCGTCTTCGTCTGTCCTCACTGAGGAATTCCTGCCGGCGCCGTCATCAGGTTTAGAGGGCGAACAAGACTCCCATGTATTGTACATAGATAGTGCAATGATTTGTAAAAGCACATACCAGGTCACAATGCGAACTAAATAGCCCCAGGGCAAAATGTGCTCACTGCTGTTGCGAACGTCTCCGCCAAGGTTCACATAAATGCCCAACATTTGCACCGACGTTGCCATGGATGTCTGCACCGACACGACAGCCAACATCAAGCTTATCTTTGCACAAATGTTTGTGCAAACGTTCCACAAACATTTGACGGGCGCTTGATGGATCCTCTTCCGCCGCCGTGTTCATGCTGCCAGGCTGCCTTGAAGTTGTAGGGCTACTCATCGTAGAACTCACTCTGCTAGCTCGAGAGGCTTAGGGAGTGGCCAGCGAACTGCATAGTCTGCATCTCCAACGTACGAGAGCTCCCTGCCTCTAATCAATGTACTCGCCGTACATATCTACACGGCGGGCAAGGTGGCAACCCCTCAGGCTCTCGTGTCTATAGCCATGCGTTAGCTTGCAGACGGTATCACGTCTGGACCCGAAAATCGGCCTTTGACATAGCTATGGACCCAGGGTACCACCGCCCTTTGTCTGCCGTGCATGTTACATCGGCTAGCCGGGTGCTATCACGAAGACAAATCCGTGCCGCATGTGGACGCGGGCGCGTTATACTTACATCCTTCGTACGGCAGCCGGCTCATATTGCATGACTCATCATTGATCTCGTGTCCTACAGACTCCTACAGTAACGGCAACTTGAAGAGCGCTGGAAATCGGATCCACGTAGTTCCGCGTGCATTCGTACCTCGTCGGCCCAATTCCATCAATCCACTGTACTACCAGTACTCGCGTAGTTATCGATTATCGCGGAATTCGAAGAAGCCCGCCTCTCGCGCCGTGGAAGGATCGCTCGTTACTGCCGACATGACACGTACGTCGTTCGAACGGAGGCTTGCATTTTTTCCTTTAAATTGCCTACGTCTTATGGTTCATGCCGGGCATCCACGTAGCTGTTCTGTACGGCGACACTGGTTTTGGCTTATACAGCGTTTATGATGGCAATCATCTGCGCACTGGCTTACGACAAATCTGAATGACCAAGTGAGAATGGCCCATGTATCACCCTGGAGAAAGGAAGGCGACTGGACGACCGCTGGAAAGTTCACGACTCTCGCCCAACGTGACGATGCGCATTCCGTGGATATCTTGGAAGTACCCGAGCGCTGGCCTTAGGGCTCAAGGTAGTCCCAACATATAAGACAGCGACGGCGACGAATGTGTCAAACACTCCGCAATATACGATAGACCGCGAAGAAAGCACCACACATCATGACTATTCACATTGAGAAGCATATTGTTGCTTTCGCCTACCAAGGATGGGGTACGTCCGACTGGCATAGCCATTTCGAGTCTCCGCGGAGTCAAGCCGATACTAAGATATCACTCACTGGCAGGTCACACTCGACCCCTTGTTCAGCTCTCTGCGCGCCTCGTGAAGATGCGTGCGGTGTATGTGACTCTGTTTACCACGAATGCCTTCTTTGAGAGGGTCCAGGAAGAGCTGGCCCGTGGCTTTGAATCGGGCGAAGAGGCATACGCCCATAGAGTCAGGTGAGTCGTGAATAGGCCTGGCATCTGCTGCGATCGGGCTGACGCTAACGGGGTATTGGCAGAGTGGTTGCTGTAGGAGAGGCTTCGATGCTCTCCTCCGAGGCTGTTGACGAGGGTTTCAAGCGGGCCTATGAGAAGCTCCTCGCAGGAGAACAGGTGCAATGCGCGAAGACGGGGACGGCTCATGCTGCTATCGTCCCTCCCCAGGCAGTGGTCATTGATGTGAGCATGATCCAATGCTCTCGTCGACTGCATTTCATATAATTTGCATCACTCAACAGTTCTTCGCCGTGAACCCAGTCGCCACTATCAAGAAGGCAAGTGGAGACTCAGTGAAGGTCTACGCCTGGTTTTCTGGCATGACCACCGCTGCGTTCATGCATCTTGCACCGGAGGACCATGGTGGGCCTGGTAACATTCGCATCAAGGCTGAAGAACTCGTCAAGAAGACCGGACGGCCATTTGCCGAAGTAGTGTTTGACGTGCGTTCGTGGTCATTCTGGACTGAGCTGCTCGACATGATGACTCACACTGTTGGCCATAGATGTTATTCACCCCGAGAGGCAGGATTTGTGCTTTCCCAGGGTTGCCCCCAATGTCCGACTATGAGCTTTATCCCCAAGACGTGAGCCACTATCTCACAACCTCTAGTGGACAATCTTGCAGGCTGATCAATGGCGTAACAGTTTGACATACCCCCTGCCATTATCGCGGACATCTTCCCGAGCATGTATGAGTACGTATGCACAGTGTTACTCTATCTTAGACAAGAGTTGACGGCAGCTGGCACCTCAGGTTATTCCAAACCTGCGATGGCTTGTTCCTAACCAGCCCGGCGCCCTACGAATCCGAGGCAGTGGAGAAGGTCAGGGCGTGGCTGAGCGAGACAGGTCGTCCTGTATATGTCTGCGGGCCGCTTCTGCCTCGCGGTTCCGAAGCTGAGTCCAACGAGACGAAGCAATCCAACAAGGGCGCCGAGATCATGGAGTTCCTTGAAACCACTTTGAAGACCTCTGGAGAACAGTCTCTTCTCTATGTACGTCTCTGCCCGGCTATGCATCAGCTGCCAAGTCGTTTACCATACTCAATGCCACTTGCCCCCGGTAGATCTCCTTCGGATCGATATTCTGGCCGCTCAAATCACCCGAGAAGCTGTGGGGATTCCTCGATGTTGTCATGGAGCTCAACATACCCTTCGTATGTTATTGCGCAGACTCGGTTTTACAATAGCTGAACGCTTCACCCTACAGCTTCTCAGCCACGCTTCCCCATTCGCCGATACACTCCCTGATGAAATTGTGAACAAGGTCAAGGCGTATGGTAAAGGCTTCTTGTCCCAGTGGTCTCCTCAGCAGAGCATCCTCGAGCATCCGGTGAGGAATCTTCCTCTTGTGTACCTGACATTGTGGTGACCAAAAACATACCTTCTAGGCTACTGGCTGGTTTGTCACTCATTGCGGTCACAACAGCGTCGTCGAGTCCATCACCGCCGGTGTCCCTATGTAAGTCACTTCGCATCAGAGATGACAATTGCTCAGACGTTCCGTCAGGATCGCGTGGCCGTTCAACGCCGACCAGCCCCTCAACGCTGTTCGCATCTCCGAGGTGCTCGAAGTTGGATACGAGCTGATCGAGGTGCGCACTGGGCACGGCACGCACCCACTGTACCGCAACGGCCGTAAGCCCGTCGCTACGATGGACGCTTTAAAGGCGGAGGCGAGGGACGTCCTCACGAAGGCCTTCGGCGAGGACGGCGCGAAGAAGCGCGAGAGGGTGCTGGCTCTGGCGCGCGAGTTCAACCGGCAGTGGGAGGAGGGCGGAACGTCCTACAGCGACGTTAGTGCCTTCCTGGACAGTCTCTGAGGTCTGGTCACAGGGTCTTGCTATATGCAACGGTTAACTGGGCCGTGTATATTGAACCTGGATGGATCCTGATGTACATATATCTAACACAACCCCCGCTCTTCGAACGGACACGCTCTCTTTCTGTGGTGTTCAAACTACAACTATGCCTCCAGGCATGTGTTTGCTAGCGACTACAACCCGGCGGCGGTCCTCAACTTCGTGTAGTTCGGAGTACCGAGGCCGGAGACCTGGAGATCGGGAGTCAGCCACACCTCGACCCGCAAGCGCATAGGGACGTACAGGATCCCACCCAGCCTCTGCCGGAAAGCCGTTCGTCCCGCACCCCGGATTATTGCCCGAGGTGATATCGGTGAACGCGGACGCAGCGGTGGTATACAACCACGGGTTCAGGAACCCCAGGGGGGGCTTTCCCGCGGTGATCAGCTCATCGTTGAGCAGAGCGATGATGCTCGCAAAGATTGGGCTCGAAGCGCTCGTCCCGGTAAACAGCCATTCCGCGCCCTGCCAGATGTACTCGATCTCGACGCCCTGGGCAGAGACGTCGGGGAACGCTCGACCTGTGGGGCTGAACTTACCTGCGTACTCGCTACCAAGCTTCGACAGGTAGGCGGGCACGGAGGTATTCTGGTACTGCGGCCTGGCGAAGTAGTTCGAGAAGCCCCCCGACGTAAGGCTGGCTCCGGTTTCCGGAGCAAAGCCGGTCGTTGCTCCTACGGACGTCACGCTGGCGATGTCATGAAGATGAGCTTGGGAACGATAAGTGGGTCGAAGCGCAGGATTACTCACTAGGGACAGTGATTAGGGAAAGTCGGAATGAAGTTGGTGCAATTCCCCTTGCCAACGCCTCCATCCCCAGACGCGAAGAGCATCGTGGTACCGCGAGCGCCAAGCTGCATGTACATGTTGCAGATATTTCTTTTTATTTTTATGCGAAAGTCAGTCACACATCCAGCTAGAGAAACATGCTCGGGACACTGACGTTGCGAACGCCTGACTGCCGTTGTCTTCCGGCTCCGCATAACTGGACGTTACCACGTGGGGAGGAGCGCTTTGGCCAAGGAGGTACGTGACAGTATCTAGCCACATGTTGTGTCCTGACTCTTCGCCGACTTGAATGAAATGGACCGGGACGCCCGACGCAAGCCCTACCGTGTACTGGGTGTCAAAATCCTGAATTGTGCAACCGGAGGCGATGAGCAGAATTCATGACTATAGGCCAAATAAGACAACTCACGGTCTCCCCAGTAGAGTCGCTTGGATCCTGGGGATTCGTACCGCCATCCACCGATTCAAGTATGAACGTAGTGCTCGGGTTGAGATCAGGGCGAAAGTTGGTCAAGAATGACTACAGCATGACCCAGGTTAGAAAGACGGATGAGTTTGTGAATGACTGGCAACACCTGTAAATCAGCGAGGTTTGCCGAATTGTCGTTGTATCCAATGACGCCGATGTGATTCGAGGTCGATTTGGCCAACGCCGTCGGTATGCTGTACAGTTCCTGCAAACACTTTGGCCTAATGGGAGTCGGGCTGGCGCACGCTGCAGGAACAGTCGCGCTATCCGCTGCTGCAGACCGCTTCACTCTCGAAGGAGCGACAGGCTGAACAGCGTGGAAGGCAGGGCCTGGAGAACGCGGATTTGAAAAGCTATAGGCGCCGTCAGTATCGTTCCCTGTTCAGATGTGAGTCGACTTACGACACGGTCGGGTGAACAAGCTGAATATGATCCCTCAAGTCGGCAGGGATCGCGTATGAGAGCGTGCGGATAGACGTGATACCGGTGTCTTGGTGAGTGAAGACAGAGAAATTCGTATTCAGTAATTCTGAGGCCTTCTCGACGGCTATGGAGAACCCTATCCAGTCGCCCGCAGGAGTAAGGGTCTTTGCATCGATCCCATGCTCTGCAAGCCACAGATAGACTGCTGCCAGACTTTCAGGCTTAGGAGCAACGAAATGTTCAACCTACGGGGTACAGCAGAATCTGTAAGCCAAGCTTTGGCTGGAGAGGAATGTCATATGAAACAAACCTCCTCCTTGCTGAGATGTTGACCGTACTGAGGACTTGAAGGCGAACTGACATCATACAAAGCCCTCTCCAGGCCAGGAATATCTCCAGGGACGAGAGCGAGTCGCAGATTCAAGATTGTATCGGGCGATGCTGGCCCACTGTGCATAAATCCGGCCGGAGAGGAGGCCCTGGCCTCGAGGATGTAAGTGGATCGAGTAGCAGATTTCCCCTGAGCGAGAATAAACAACAAGGCAGCCCCAACGAGACCTATCTGCAGCATCGCGAGATCGACAGTAGTAAGAGGTTTCAAGGTGAGACGGTCGACTGGACAGCCTAGAGTGACATAACCCTTGCAACAGTATTTATACTGCACCAGCCCGGTGCTAGAGCCAGTATTAGTGGAACTTTCCTCAAGCTCGGGAAAAGAGCCGCAGCAGGGAGCATCACCGGACGACTTTGAGAAGACAGTGCGACGTTGCAGAAGACAGGTGGCAGCAGCCAGGCCCTCTTTGCAGGGGTGAACACCTTGCACGGGTGCGCAAGGGGACAGATACGCGCGCGAACTGTCCTCTTCATGCCTGAGCGGGAGATATACGGACCCACACAACCCCGGTATATGTGGCGCTGCCGGCAGAATGAAGCGAATCTGACTTCCGGTGATTGATCCTCCATGTGATGAGTGCTCAGATACACGCTCCTGGGGTCGTGCATGAGTATTTCATGATAGACGATGCACTGGAAGGAGGCATACTCACCGGTATATCGCCGCACAGCGATGGAGAGGCATCGGCTAGACGTCCGTGCTGGCGTAAAGGCGCTGATACTTTGACAAACGCCATGCAGGGAGTTCGAGACCCAAGCTGACATCGTTGATCATGGTGTACACGGACGGTCCGAGGCGATATCGATGGTGGTTAGTGGGAGCGTCGAGGACTACATATAAGATGTTCGTCTCTAACAGGCGCTTCCCTTGATTTGGGCGTCTATGTAATCCAGAGCCCAGCTTGGCGAGCGCTCTTGCTTCTCGCCTCCATCTTGCTTTCTCGTTCATCTGCCATCTCTCTCTTCAAGTCCTCTTCCTGAGATGCAAACC
Source organism: Trametes cinnabarina (assembly GCA_000765035.1). Classification (NCBI taxonomy): domain Eukaryota; kingdom Fungi; phylum Basidiomycota; class Agaricomycetes; order Polyporales; family Polyporaceae; genus Trametes; species Trametes cinnabarina. Next base: position 51,148 of record CCBP010000117.1, on the reverse strand, counting down.
TCCGGAGACGTAGAGCCTATTGTTCGTATCCGAGAACTGAAGAAGAACTCGGTCAACTTCACGCTGCAGAATGTCGACCTCGCGTTCGTCACGCTCAGCCACCACCTGCTCGATGGAACCATTGGTCTCACAGACTTTGTCTGCACAGATTCGCGAATTCTTTTCGGAGGGTTATGATAGCGGACATACCCACCGTCGGTGAGTTTCACCGTGGACCTCACGCGATGCCTCGCGCGTGTTGCTTACACAGCACTCGCGGCATTTATGCTCAGCCATTGACATGGTCGAAATCGAGACAAACACCACTGTTCTTCCTGACGAGTTCATCGCACATCGGCTGGGTATGATACCACTAGTGAGCACGAATTGCGACGAAGCTATGCGGTACACACGGGTACGCATCTCTCTTCCTTCCTTGGTCCTGTGACCTTAGCCACCAACTTCCGCTGCTTGCGTCTTCAGGACTGCACATGCGAAGTACGGTGCCAATACTGTGCCATCGAACTCGTTTTGAACGTCGCATGCCATGACGCGGGACGGACCATGGACATCACAAGTAACATGCTCGAGGTCGTTCCGACAACAAGACCAGGCTTTGGCGGATTCGACGATGGAGACGGGAGCGAGGAGCTCGCGAAACGTGTAGAAAACTTTGGCCACCCAGTAGGAAAGGGTATGATTGCAGAGCGACTCTTCATTGGACCGAACCAAGCTGATCCGGGTGCGTGCCTTTGCTCGCAGACGATCCCTCTTCCCCTCCGATTTTGATTTGCAAGATACGCAAGGGTCAGGAGCTGCGTATACGTTGTATCGCGAAAAAGGTTCGCATCGGTGCATGTCAAACTTGGCATTGTGTAGCTAATCTGTGCCGTCCATCGCCAGGGCCTAGCGAAGGAGCACTCAAAATGGTCTCCATGCGCCGCTGTCGGATTCGAGTATGACCCGCACAATAAGCTCCGGCATACCACGTACTGGTACGAGTACAATGCGCGCGAAGAATGGCCGCTCAGCGAGAACGCCAAGGAGGAGGAGCCACCTCGGGATGATCTACCCTTCGACTACAATGCGAAGCCTGAAAAGTTCTACATGGACGTCGAGACGGACGGCAGCCTGGGTCCGCAGGAGGTCGTCATGAAGGTCCGTTGAATGCTTCACCGCAAGATTCCCATATGCTCCCGACTAACCCATATGCATCCTCAGGGCCTGCAAGAGCTCCAGACGAAGCTCGCCAACCTCATTCTCGGCCTCAAGGGTGATCCGCCA
>CCBP010000117.1:6222-39565 GCA_000765035.1 Trametes cinnabarina | reverse complement strand
CACGCCGTACGACCTTCCCCCTCGCGCGCACGCCCGCCATTCTCCCCGCCGCGCCGCGCCCGACCTGCACGCCCGCCTCCCGCCCGACCTTGCGCACCACGTTCTGCAGGTTGCGGAACCCGTAGCACTTCGCGCCGCGGAACACGACCGCGCCGCTTGCGCAGCCGTCCGTGAGCGTGTGCTCCTCGTAGTCCGCGCTACGGATCGTGCGCGTGGAGAGGGAGAGCGCGGAGGGGCTCGGGTGGGCTGACGTGATGTTGTGGATGAGCGAGTGGAGGTACGAGCCCGAGCTCGACCCAGGGTGGGTGAGCAGTTCCGGGAGGACGGTGTCCACGTCCAGGCTCGTGGATGGGTGCGGGTGTGGGGGAAGGTTCTCGTTCGGGACGGGCGCGGAAAGGTCCCAGCCTTTCTCCTGCATGAGAAGCTGAAGCTCGCCCGTGGTGAGCACGCAGTCGACGTCGCGCGTGGCGTATACGTCGTTGTAGAAGTCTTGCCGCGACGCCTCGAGCTTCTTGTCGTAGCATGGCATGACCGTGACGTGATATATCTGATCGGGCCTGTGTTGGAAAGCCAGCGACGATCCGGGGCAGCAGGAGTGTGGCGATAAGTTGATAAGGGCGGATATGCAAGGGATGCCATTGAGCGGAGGGCGGATGCGGGGAAACGAAGATAGGAAAGACATCGGTCAGCGATGCTGTAGCTCCGAGGATAGGTATGCGCGGGGGCAAGGGAAGATGACGCACCGTTTTCCCCACTTCGCGCCCAGCCATTCCTTGACGAGGGTGCCCATCACCTGCTGTGGGCTCTTCGTCCTCGAGATGAACGGAAGCATCTCTGCGTGTGTCTTCTCCGCATAGCACACCCACCCCGGACACGCGCTCGCCAGCATCGGTAGCTTTCCCTCGCCCTTCCGCTCCTTCCGCTCCTTGAACTCCCTTGCGTGCTCCAACAACGAGAGGTGCCGCGCGAACGTCGTATCGTAGACGTGCGCAAAACCTAGCACAGAAGTGCAGAACGCGCGCACGCGGCGGAGAATCTGGAGGAGACTGATGTTCTGCGAGGACGTGGAGGAGACGGACGCAGCGAACGAAGCGAGAGATTGAGGCGCTATTGAGATGACGGGCACTTTGTGCGAGGGAGAGGAAGGTGGCGGGTTGTTTTGGAGAAAGTTCAGGACTTCCGTATGGGATTGCATCGTGATGAGGACGGACTCTGCGGAGGTGATGCAACCGCTGCACAAATTGTGAGCAACCATGTGGTTGAACAACAAGCCAGTCATACATACCTGCACGCAAGACAGTCGTTCAAGCTGATCTCAGCGGTAGTGAGCTTCTGCTTGGTGCTCTTCCCAGATTGTCCCGTAGATGCCGCGCCATTTGCGCGAATCTCGTAGTATGCCCCGCTAGAGTCGACCTGAATTTGCGTCTATCACTCACCATCAGCCCAATGTCTACCACAGTAGGACGATATGAACATACAGCAGCTGCTCCTGGGTCTTGAGGCTCCGGTTTGTTGACCTGCTCTACCGGCTTGATGCAGGCTTGCGAGGGTGTTATGAAGTCATTCAGGTCTGTGAGGGTCTACATCTCTTGTGAATATCTTATTGCCTACTTTCAAGTAGTCAGCTCGAAGATACGCACTAGGGCACCAGAAAAGGCCATCCTGCCTAGCGGAGGTTGCGCAGGATGAGGAAAGAGCAACCTTGCATGAACTCGGACATTTTGGAGGGAACTGGGTGGGACCGGAGTCACCCTAGGTCCGTCTGACAAATCGAGATCTCACTTCGATCCGCAAGCATGGCACTGCCACTGTGTCTGTACCATCTTCATCGGGCAGTTACTGTAGTTTGAATCTGACACAGGCCAATCCCAAGCGACGTGTTTGACACATGGATGAGTCGTCATAATGAGCTCATTATAAGCATCGCAGACGGGAGAGCGTTCCAATTGAGAAGATATAATTGAGACAACTGAAGCGCAGTCATGACTCACGACGGTAGGAGCAGGGGAGTCAAGAATCGGAGTGCATGGGACATATAGGACATGTGGGCATATGGTTGCATAGAGGCATATGAGGGTTGAGTACATCGTACACCAGGTAGACAAGGAGGTTCACAGATCGAGAAAGGCCGGAGGGGGAAATTAGAACAGAATATGATAAAAATACCGAGTTGCAAGACGAGGACCGTGACGTAGTAGCGGCGCGTCCTTGCGTTTATCAGATGACGTGCCTCCTCTTTTCCGTGGGCCACGCGTTTGGAGGATGACGAGGCTTGGCTGGGTCCGGCTTCGGCATCCAGCTAAAATCAAGGGAAGGAAGAGCCTTGGGCTCCTCCTTCTTGCCCAAGCCCAGACCGTTTTTCGCCTTCGCCCATAGCTTCTTCGCCTTTGACGGCTCCGTACGCTCTTTATCCTCCAAAACCGGCAGCGACTGCGTGGACTTCGTCGGCAGCCACGTCAAGGACCGCGAAGCCTTCTCGTTGCCGAACAACGGCTCCCGCTTTCCTATATTTCCTTTGAACTCCTGTAGTCTGTCTGAGGAGCGGTACAGGAACGGCACGCTATTAACGTGCCGCAGCTGCTCGGTGGCGTCGCTCCTGCTGCGTGGTCTCCTGGTCTGGGCTGGGAGGGAACTTGAAGACCCGGCGAAGTCGTCCTTCACAGGGGATAGGGTGGAGTAGCGCGGTAAGCCATCTGCATGCACTTCCGCGCGGTTGGTGCGCAGAGGTGCAGCCGCTGACGAAGATCCCTCAGCAGGTGTCGCGACGGGTTCAGTTCGGAGCGTCGACTCCGATCGGTTCGGAAGTTGACGTTGAATCGGACGGCCTTTCCGAGCAGGAATTCGCGATGGGCCTGCGCCGTTCCGTCGACCTCATCGACCTCCCTTTTATGTCAACGACAGCGAAGCTATCGCCCAGTTGCAGCTCACAATATCAGCGCGAGCCTTCATAGACGACTTCGTCGGGGCGGTGGCCGCTGCGCGGCTCGCGGAAAGGGCCTCCAGCTTGGCAATCCGTTCCTCCAGCTTTCGCAGGCTTTCCGCGGTGATGGCTGAAGACGAGCGAGACGAGACGCTGGGAGCCGCGGAAGGTGGGATGGATGTGGGCGAGGGTCGAGATGTGGAGGTAGAAGCGTCCTGAGCGTTTGAGGAAGGCTTGCCAGTGTCTGCGACCTTCGAACGCTTAGCAGACCTTAGGGAGGTATTGCCCTCCCTTGCAGGGCTGGCATGGGAACTGCGAGTTACGCGGAGGTCGATTGCAGGAGTGGTGCTGTTGGAGGAAACTGCACGTTCCTTGACGACGCTGTCGTCCGAGCATCCCATGGGCGCGTCCTTTTGGCTCGAGCCCGTCCTGTTCACTGGCTTCAGCGAAGCATAGCTGAGCACATCGCTAGAGGAGTCCGGAAGAGGCGGAGGGACTTGGCCGACGGACCCCGCCGACGATAGAACAGTGTCTGCCTTCGATATCCGCGCACGGTGCTTCGCCACTTCCCGCATAGACACGGGAGATGGCGAACACGTCGCGTCGGAGCTGGAAGGTCGACGGATCGGCGATGTGGCGCTTCCAGAGTCCGATATGACAGATATGGAAAACATGGAAGGCAGAGCGTGGGCCTCAGCGGTGGAAGGGCGGCGGGTGGCCCTAGGGGAGGATTTGCTCTTCCCTTCATATTCACGACTCGGAGGAACGTGCGAGCCTCCCGTGGAGATTTGCTTCCGAACCACGTCTTCCATGGACGAGGTAGCTTCGGCAGCGAAAGTCGGGGTTGACGGCACGGGAGGGAAGGCGCGCAGGAATCGGGATATAGACGAAATGTCCGTGGAGGAGCTCCGAGTGGTGTGGCTAGCGACATCGCTATAATTCATAGCGCGACGTGACACCTCTCTAGCAGGCGGGGTTGGCTGAAGCCGTCCCTCCCTGGGCATGGACGAAGAGTTGGGTGACTAGGAAGCGATCGTAGATGTCAGCGAAACTTAGTTGAACGAGACAGTCCAGATAATTTACCTGGCGCTGGGCAGCCTGGCGTGAAATATGCCCAAAAGACGACGTCGAGACGCTGCGTGTCGACGCTTCAGAAGAGGTGGCGATGATTTGTACCTGCTTCATCTCACCCTCTCCATGCGTGGCAGCTGTGCGACTCGCAGGCGGACTAGTAGGCTTTCTCCCGAATTCTTGCTGCTTCGAAGTCTGCAGAATAGGTGCCAGGTCGCCTGCATTTTTATCAAGCCTTCGGGATAAGTCGTCTCGCGCATCCTCCTTCGGTTGATTCTTGACTATCTGCAGGGGCTCGGGCGCGGGCAAAGAAGGCGCCTTGGGCGGGAGCGAACGAGAGAGGAAGGCGGAGACAGGCTTGGGTGTTTCAATAGCCCGCGAGGCCTTCGTGTCACGGGCCTTGAAAACGACAGGGGCGAAAGATTCCCCAGTCGACGGCTTGACGCTCTCGGTACCTTGAGGGCGCGTTCTCTGTGAAGCGTGGAGGCGCCTAGCCTCTCGAGAAGCTGAGCCTGACGGCGCCCCAACGCTATCCAGCTTAGGCTGAGCGGTGGGCGTCGTGGACCCGTGCTGGTCAACGGAAGCCGCCGCTTTAAACGCATGCGACTCCGGTGCCTTTGGGAGCCTGGGAGATGGCAGAGGGGACAGCGTGGACGCGCCTACGTCGCGCGTGGACCGCGAATGGCCAGGCTCAGGTCGCGCGGGATCGGTTTGAGTCCCGATAGCCTTCGAGGTAGAAGCGGGTTCAGACGTTGCGTCCGTCTGCGTTGTCGGGCTCGCGCTGCCCTTGACCTTGGCTGAAGACGAGGTCGGAGCACCGGAGGGGGCGGCAGGGGCAAGGGCACGTTTGGCTTCCGACGAGGATGTCGCGGTTGAGAGAGGATACGCTATGGCCTGCGTCGTCTTCGGTGCCTGCGCACTGACCTCCGGCGTGGCTGCGAGCTTCGGCTTCACAGTCGCAGACGCAGTGGCCTTTGCTTGGGCCTGCGGTGGCGTGGAGGACTTTGACTTGGTATCGGACGACGGGCCAAGCGACGGAGTCGATTTAACCGCCAACATCGGAGTAGGCTTGGGCGGCGCGCTGTCCACCGATCTCGAAGGTAGAGCTTTGCTGGACGCGTTCTCTGACGGATGCACCTTGATATAGGACGCTGTCGAAGCGCCGGTCGAAGCCTCAGCTTGGCCTGCAGCCTATGAAAGCGAGGTGAGTAAGAACATTGCGAGGGTATGAGCGGGAGACTCACCCTCAGTATCGCTTGCTCGGCCAATGACCTGGACGCGTCCTCAACCGTGAAGGGCTTGCGATTACGCACCATATCCGTAATCTGCGCCATCTTGTCTACGAGACGCTGATGCGCCTCCTTCTCCTTATGCATCCGCTCCGCGAGAGCCTGCTTGGACCTCGAGGACGACATGCCCGAAGCCTCCTTAGGAGGCGAAGCGGAGGGCGTCGCGCTTGGTCCGCCCTTGTACGAGCTCGTGCTTGCGACGCGAGTTGAGGACGAGCTCGTAATTGGTTTCGCCCTGTTCGGCTTGCTCTCCAACGATGTCGACACCACTGAATTCGGATTATGTGGCCGATTAGTTGACGTCGGTAGAGGCGAAGTTGGCGGAAGCTTGGGCTTCGCAGGAGCAGGTGGTATGATAGGCGTGGTGGTGGACTTGACCGCTGTCCATTCTGACCCATCCTTACGAGCGGGGGACGAAGACGAAGATGTCCCCGAGTGGCCGGCGCTGCAGCCTCTCGCGTGGCTGGACAGAGGGACGCTCGGACGAGATGAGGACAGGCTAGTGGACGATTTGCCAGGCTGTGCGGTGGTTGTGCCACTGGAGCTCGAGCCCGCCTTGCTCGATTTGGTGGTGCTCATCGATGCCATGGCGTACGGTGCATTGATGGGTGTGGTCGTGCACCGGATGGTCACTGGTTCGGACTTGGAAGGTTTGTCAGAATGGTGAGGAGCAGGTCGGCTAGCCACAGGGCGCGATGAGCTGTCTCCTGCATTGTCGGATCGCGAGCGCTGCGATTCCTTGACTACGGGTGTGCTGGAGGGTGTGTGCCGCCCCGTCGACGCGTCTGCCCGCTGGAGAACCTGTGATAGAGACGCTTGCTCTTGTACCTTCCATGCCTCGTGTCGACGGGCGCGTTCTTCCGCCGCTGTGCCAGGCTGCAGCGGAGGTGAAGAGCTAAGTGACTTCGCGGTCACTCCGAGAGTGCCGCGAGACGAGCTGGTAGCTGTCTTAGGATGCGGCACTTTGTTCATGTCTGGCTCTGAGCCAATGGGCAAGAGTCTGTGGAGTGGAGGGAGAGGTGGTGGGTGAGTAAAGAGATATTCGGCGGTAACAGAGTTGTGGCAGAGATGAATGGAGGCAGAAAGAGGACGCGTCGCGGCACCTGGGGTGGTTCTGGCGAAATGCGGTGTGCCTCAGGCTAGGACTTCCCGCCAACATATGTATACACCGGCAGGTCCAACCCTTGGTTCATTTCCATCGTGCTCCTCACCCGCTTCGTCACACCGCTTTGCCTCTGCCAAGCTCGCATGGATACCCTTCGACGGCGCTTGAGAGATTTCGCCAAAACGGATACCTTGAGCGAGAGCCATGTGACAGGGCATATGTTGCTAGTTCGTGGCATCACGGCATTTCCATGCACCAGGACAATGCTAGCACAAGACGCTGCCTAATCTCGCTGAGAGATGCTGCTGGGGAACAGCAGGTTGGTTGAGGATGAAGTCACAGGTGCTATGACGTCGGGCTTCCAGCTATATGTAGGAAGAGACAGGAACAAATGAAGTTCCCCGCGTTATTATCTTCAAAACATCACTCGATTCAGCCTCCTTGCGCGCTGACGCCGAGGCGTACGTAGCCAGTCCAATTGGTGGAGACACTGCATGTAAGCTGCGGTTCGACGCCCACGCCACTGCTGGAATCGAACATGGCAAAACCACAAGGATCTGATGAGCACTCACAGATTGGTTGCATCGCAGCGACAGAGGACATCATCGATAGGCTGACAAGTTTCTACGTCGCATACCATATGGTGGGGGGGGGTTAGGGGAAATGCCAACCTTCGACCACTTATGGGCAATTTCAGTGGCGGTAGGGTAAACACCACTTGCAGTAACCTGCTACTAATGCAAAGTCAGTGCAATGTACCAGACAGACAAAGGAAGCAAACAGGTTGCTTGTGATGATACCCTTTCGACTCTGTGAAAGCACTTGTAGATTCAGGGCACCCTTTAGATGGCTGTTCATTTCAAGTGCCTAGGCGAAACAGCTTTGACACTTTGAGTTGTATAGTCACGGTCGACCCGATGGCGACGTAAAGAGCATGTATAGTGGCCCACGATGTGTCCATTCGAATCCAGCTGAAGGAGTTCAGTAGAAACGAGGTGCAGTATCTTAGCATCACAAGATCTCTTCACAATGTTAGAGTCGCGTCCGGATTCGGCCCGCGTTTAGGTTACCCGACAACACGTTTCACTTTGCTTCAAGGGGGCGCTGAGCGGCCATATTACGTGGCCGTCAGTTCAACTGACTGTACTGTACTTACAGCTGAATATGTCTGTTGCCAATGAGACATGACGAAAAACTGCTGAGAACGCGCGTGACTATGTTTCCCTCCACTTAGTGTGCTGTGTTGCTCTCGAACCATCAAAAGCATCAAGCTTGTCAAGCGCTGTGCGCCGAACCCGCGTCTACATGCGCCAATATTGATATGTCCGAAGATGCATGTGATGTTTCTGACTATGGCTTACGCAGATGAACTGTAACTGCGTAAGTCCGGATTGATGTAGCACGGAGATCTGTCACGTGCCATGGACTTGGCATCATGCCAGCCAGCGGTGTGCTAGCCACATTGACAAACTTCGCCGCCTTGCCTTGCAATAATCCAAATTACAACCCCATGCCTTACGTAACAGGTTGCAGTCTCTCACATGCACGCTCGACATAGGCGAGTCAGGATGCGAGGCAGCGGATACACACCTATATAAGACACGCAATGTCAGATAGTGGGTCAGTGCAGAACCCACAATACGCAGCATCAGAGTAAGCGGCGCGAACGCTATCATGAGTATTCAAGAAGAGAAGCATGTTATCGCACTGACATACCAAGCCTGGGGTGCGTAGTGTCATGTATCCATCTGCACCCTCCATCTCACTCTTGCCCATCGTTCACAGGCCATGCGAGGCCCCTCGTTGAACTTTGCGCACGTCTTGTGAAGATGCGACCTCAAGCTCTGTACATAACCTTATTCGTCACGGACGCCTTTTTCGACAGGGTTTTGCATGAACTAGCCCGTAGCTTTGAAACTCTTGACGAGGCGTGCATCCACAAAGTCAGGTCAGCTTTGAATGAACTCTAATTTGTGATGCGCTCAAGGCAGGCTGAATCTAACTGAATGGTTACAGAGTGATATCCTTGGGGAACGATCCAGCCCTGACCACGGAAGTGGTCGATGAAGGCTTCGAACGCGCTTGCAAGAAGCTGTTCGCGGGAGAAGCGCTACAGTGCGCGAAAACCGGGAAGGTTCACGCTGTACTTCCCCCACCTCAGGCGGCGATCATCGACGTGTGTTTCTCATTCACTGTGTGTTCAGCTACGCACGCTCATTATCAAGTTCAACATCCCGCAGTTCTTCGCCGTGAACCCGATCACAGCTATCAGTAGAGTAGGCGGGAAGTCGGTTCATATTTTTGCCTGGTTCTCCGGCATGACCACTGCTGCCTTTATGGTCATAGCTCCGGAAAAATATGGTGGGCCCGGCAACGTTCGCGAAAAGGCTGAGGCACAGGTCAAGAAGACAGGGATTCCCTTCGAGGACGCCGTTCACGATGTATGTTAGCGCGATCCCGGTGGCCCTGTTGACAGCTCACATGTAGCGCCGCAGATTTTGTTCACTCCGAAAGGCAAAATCCATCATTTCCCGGGATTGCCACCGATGTATGATTACGAACTGTATCCGCAAGATGTAAGTCGGTCATCCGGGTTCCTATTGTTCATGAGTTCACTGGCCGCATTTACTAGTCAGCGCACACGTCTCGGTTTGCTGCACAAACATTCCCGCGTATGCATGAGTATGTGGATGCTCCTTGCATTCATGTCGTGTCAGAAGACTCAATCGTCGGTGGTAGAACTCTGGACCTCTGTCAAGGCATCTTCTTCAACAGTCCGGCGTCCTATGAATCCGAAGCTTTCGAACAGGCCAGAATGTGGTTGGGCGAAACCGGTCGTTCCGCCTACGCTTGTGGACCACTCGTGCCTCACACCTCGATAGCCAAACTTAACGAGGTCGGGCAGACCATGAAGGGAGCAGAAATCATGAAATTCCTCGACACTACATTACGTAAAGCCGGAGAGAAGTCTCTGCTCTACGTAAGTCGTTGCACAAGCGTCATATCGATCGCCGAAGATAGACATATTCTAACTGGAACGTCTTTGTGGCAGATCTCCTTCGGGTCAATGTATTGGCCGGGATCCCCGGAAACATTATGGGCCTTCCTTGACATTGTCATGGAACTTCACATACCCTTCGTAAGTGGTTTCGTCTTCCTCCGACTCACTGTGTCGTACTGAGTCGCGCTACTGCACATCTAGCTCTTGAGTCACGCAGCTCCGCGTGCTGCTATACTTCCGGATGAGTTCGTGCAGAAGGTGCAGGCATACGGCAAGGGTTTCCTGTCTCCTTGGGCGCCCCAACAGACTATCCTTGAGCACCCGGTGAGTGATAGCGCATACATTTCAGAAAAGACAAATCACATAACGACAACTCGAGGCGACCGGGTGGTTCTTGACACATGGCGGTCACAACAGCGTGGTCGAGTCCATCAGCGCTGGCGTCCCCATGTAAGCTACTGTGAATTATATTGTAGACATGACGAAGACTCACTTGATCCATCAGGATCGCTTGGCCTTTCCACGCTGACCAACCGCTCAATGCTGTCCGTATCTCCGAGGTGCTCGGCATCGGATACGAGCTCATTGAAGTGCGCACCGGACATGGCCTCCACCCGCTGCACCGCAATGGCCGCAAGCCCGTCGGTACCATAGACGCATTGAAGGCGGAGGCGAATGACGTCCTGAGGAAGGCTTTCGGTGACGATGGCGCGCAGAAGCGTGAGAAAGTGCTGGCGCTGAAGCAGTCATTCGACCAGGAGTGGGAAGAGGGCGGGACGGCTTGGAAGGATATTCACGCGTTCCTAGACAGTCTGTAACACTTGAGCGGACCTTGGATGTTTCACGGCGGGCCAAAGCAGTTGGCATTGATGTATGAAACGACGTTTGGTCTGGGTATCGCTTCCAGAAGCTGTGCCAACTACGATGATCGTCGAAGGAAAGATACTTCGACTTGCGGCTTTGATATCTATCACAGGGAACGGCTGTATGTATAGTATGTTAAGGGTGGCCGGTCAGGGCTGTGCCCAATCTATTGTGGCGCACGATACATCTGTCAGCTACAGCAGATAGTAATCAATCACAGGATACCCACCTCACCTGCGATGTTGGTATGTGTCGCACCGGCCAGCTGAATACCCAACCTAAAGAGGTTTGAGGATGAGGTAACAACACTCTTCACCATCTAGTCATTGCTTTCTTCTCAACATTTACGGGGGAGACCAAGGACCGGGCGTAAAGTTCAAGACACGTGTCTCGAATATGCGCCTCCAGCAGCGCGGGATCGCCCCGACCCTCCACGAGAAACTTGTGCAACGACGCAAGAGTTTCGTCCGTCAAGCACCGCTCGATTGCTGCCCAATCCAATACACGCATATCATCAAAGTACGCAGGCCCGAGGTCACGGACGGCGTTCTCCGACATGATGGAACGTAAGTCCTCCATGGTATCGACGACGAGCGCGAGGGTGACCTTGCGGAGATGAGGCGAAGACAGTTGGGAGAGTATCTTCGGGATCCAAGCAAGGGACTGGTTCTGGGCGACGCACATCTCTTCGGAGACAAATCGTAAGGTGCAGCCCTCTAGGCACACGTATTCTGGCAAGGCAAATTCAACCTCGGCCATGGTGGCTGGCTTTATCATTCAGCCAGGGCTGGAGCGACGGTTGTGATTGGCGGTACACTCACCGTCCATGCCACCGCTCGGAGTGAATACGACCTCCAGGTTCTTGAGCTTCTTTGACCAGAGTGCAGACAGCTCTTCAAACCGTTGGACATCTTGTGGCTCGTTTATGTAGAATTGCAAAGACCGTAATCCAACATTGGCATCCGGAGGTGAAGGACTAAAGAGCAAATCACTGCCGAAGTAATCTGTCCTGAGTCTGTCGACGCTGAGCTCTTCAAGGGACCGAAAACGCGATACTGCCAACAACAGCTCGGAAGAAGAGAGGTACACGGGACCGATCAGGGACAACGCGGTGAGATGTGGTTTCATCGTTGCAATCTTTCGCAGAGCATCTTTCAAGGCTTTTCCAAGGACCCCGTGACAGCTGACGGTGAAGGATTGTAGAGAAGGCAGCCGGGACAGGACCTCCAGGGCACCAATGAAGTCGATGCCGGATGAGAACTTGACGTCCAACCAGAGAGAGCTGATACAGGGTGCGAGGTCTGGCGCAGAATCGAGCAGCTGGATCAGCCGTGGTATCCGCCGTAAGTTGAGGGCTAGAGTGTTGAAGCGATGGTAGCGCGAGGCAGGGTGCATGATACGGGCAGCTAATGCGCAAGCTGCGAGCGTCTCGTGGTCATCATGCAGGTAGTCAGTGATCCTGTCGATGATCTCAGGGGGAAGTTCTGGACAGACATGTAAACCAGAGTTCAAGCCATCGAGATTGGATCACAGCGTACCAGGCATCACAGAGAGAGAGGCATGAGCCATAAGTCCGGTCGAGGTCGTGGTGGTAGGAAGGAAGCAGCGACGGTCACGCAAGCGCCCATAGCGCGCGCAGCCTCGCACATACAGTATGTACATCCTTCGCACCACAGTCCTCAAACCTGTTTTTCTCTTATCATTGGATGACTTTCCGTAAGCCTCTAAATCTAGAGTTGCTTCTAAATCGGAGTTATGCGATTCGGAGTTTCAATGAGAGCCATAAGCAAGCGCCCACCTACAATTTGCTGACTCAGCAACCTCGAGCGCCCGCTCCTCCTTGCAAAGATGGAAATTTTGTGATTTGGCGCCTACACACCTGCCTGTTTTGCAGCCCCCAGTTTCCATTCTGAAGCGTGCAGAGCTCACTCTAAATCTAGAAGGGGGGGTCGGACCCCCCTTCTAGATCTTAAAGTTTAGAATCGGGCGCCTGCGCCGACTGACTTTGAATCTCACGTCGGATCTCAGTTTACCTGCCTGTTTTGGTGGGCGTCTAAATCTAGAACCTGCAACTCTAGATTTAGGAGCTTACGGGAAGTCATCCATTGTCTGGGATGCCCCATGAGCCTACAGGATTCTGGGTACAGCAAGCAAGCTGCGCACGCGCCCCGAGGAACCAGGCGTCAGCGAGCCTCTCCTCAACACCTCCGAAGAAGACATCAGCACTCACGATGACGCGGTGCTATTCTCCGTAAAGGGCGAGGACGATGATGAGGACCTCGAAGGAGTAGGTACGGGGAACGGGCATGCTGTGAAGTCAGGCCATAGCGTCCGCTTCGATGACCAAGTAGAGGTCCGAGAGTTTGGGCCTCCCTTGCGCTCCATGATGGAAAGTCGAGAGACCGGTGTGTGAGTTCCATTCGCGCACGCACAATGCGGGCATTCCCTGAGATGGTAAGCAAGAGTATGAGTTAGACTCGGACGACTTGGATGGGATCGCCCTCTCGCAACTCGAGGCTTCGGAAGAACGTACCTCGCGCGCTGGCGATTGCCGCTCACGCAGAGACCAGTCAATACTGCTGCTGGTCGGGCTTCTGGAAGCCTCAGCCATACGTAGAAGTATGGACAGCCCCGAGAACGTGTATGAGGCGGAACCCAGGATAGACCTGGAGGAGCTTGCCTCGAAGCGGATAGCAGGTGGCAACATGTTCGACTCCGTTGCGAACATGGCAAACTCGATATTGGGTGCCGGTAAGTGCTGTTCATGTTCACAAGTTTTAGTTTGCGTGGCTAACGCGTCTAGACAGGAATCATCGGTGCGGTATCACCATCACTTGGGTTATCCTATGATCGAATGCTGAGCTTATCTGCCCGCTAGGTCTCTCGTACGCAATGCGCCAGGCAGGCTTCTTTACGGGACTTGTCCTACTGGTCGCACTATGCGCCGTGACAGACTGGACCATCCGTCTCATCGTGGTGAAAACGCGAAACTCAGCGGCCAGAACTCGTACATAGGAGTCATGAACCACTGCTTTGGTTCCAGCGGCCGAGCCGCGGTCTCAAAGTTCTTCCAGTTCGCGTTCGCGTTCGGAGGGATGTGCGCATTCGGCATAATCATAGGTCAGCCCGCAATCCACACTAATTTGAATAAATACGCTGAACGGTTGTAGGCGACACAATACCCCACGTCATACGCTCGATATTTCCCCACCTCTACAGAGTCCCCATCCTGTCCCTCCTTACCCAACGCCAGTTCGTCATCGCGCTTTGCACGGTGTGCGTCTCATACCCGCTCTCGCTCTACCGCGACATCCACAAGCTCTCGCGCGCCTCCGGGCTCGCGCTCGTCGGCATGATCATCATCGTTACCTCCTTGCTTGTGGAGGGCGCGCACGTCGCCTCGGACCTCAAGGGCGACCCCGCTAAGCGCTTCACCGTCCTCGGCGACGGGGTGTTTCAGGCGATCGGTGTGATCAGCTTCGCGTTCGTATGCCACCATAATTCACTGTTGATATATGGGAGTTTGCGCACGCCAACGCTGGACCGGTTCAATCGGGTAACGCACATCTCAACGTCCATTTCGCTGATTGCATGTTGCACACTCGCGATCTCTGCCTACGTCGTCTTCACCGACAAGACGCAAGGCAACATTCTCACGGCAGGCAAAGCCTCCTTTGTGTTAGGTGCTATAGCTCGACGAAAGGAAAACAAAAAAAAGCAGTCACGTGCTGCTTTTTCAGTCCATAGCCATGTTATAGGCGTGTCATAGCCTGATAGTTAAACCAACGGTAGGTCTATGACATGGCTATCGCACGGTGTTGCGAAGGGGGCTTGTCCGCCGTGTCATCAACGTCGCGAGGTTCTGTTTCGGTTTGAACATGTTCACCACTTTGCCGCTAGAGCTCTTTGTCTGTCGAGACGTATGTCCGCTTGACTGCCCGCCGACTTGTCCCTAACCGCCCTCATCTGCGCGCCAGGTCATAGAACAGTAACTTATTCGAACACGAACCAAACGCCACGTCTTCTTCACCACCGCCATCCTCACCTCCTCCATGATCAGGAAATCCCGTGCCCTCTTCTCTCCCCACCTCTCACTAACCCGTCCCCTCAGTCTCCATGATCACATGCGACCTCGGCGTGATGCTCGAGATCACCTGTACTTCTGCATGAGTGCTTCAAGTGGTCAGCACTACTAGCGTATCCGCCCCGATTGAGATGACATTTCGGTTCGCCATCGCATACGCTGTGAGTTACACCGTTGATCGCCATCCCAGCGACGGGACCCTGGGGTTGGCAATTTCCGAGTCAGTGCTATATCTTTGATTAAGGAGAGACATAATACTGATTACCTCTTGTGATACGATACTAGAACACCCACAGGGTTTACGAGTACTTCCGCGACTACCAATGCCCTTGTGCGTTGATAGTGCGAAAACTATATAACGCATCACGGCGCTCATCTGTTTTTCAGAATTTCCGGCCGAAATTGAGGACACAGCGTCGCATCAGGAAGGCTGCTAGTGATACTAAGCCGGTATGTCCCTTAGGCCGGATCGTTTCCGTTGTGTATTGGCTGAACTCAGTACTACGTCTAGGGTCATGGCGACACGACGGGAATAGCTGCGTTTTTAGCTCTCCGTTCTCCTACGTGTCTACTGCGGTTTGTCGTCCTGTCGTTGCATATGTGCGTTTCTGGCTGATCTGTGTGTACTGCATGACAGAAACGAGAACAACAAGTGCCCCATCACCCTCGACTGGTAGAAGGACATCTTGGTTTCACGGGTAAACGACACGTATTACCACTGGGCCGTCGGGTTGAAATCGATGAAGATCGTCTCAATACAGCCGGACGGAAAGGCTCAAGACATACCTGGTGGGGAATTACCCTTAGGCAATGTGCGGCACAAGGATGTCATCCTCGACACCGGTCAGTCCCTACTTGCAGATTTATGGACAGTGGAATCTGACTCGCGAATTCGATTCTTAGGTTCCAGCCTGTCATACGTGCCTAACGACATGATAACGCAACTCAAGACCGTTCTTTTCAAGTGCGCCGAGAATGCCGATCTTCACCTTCGAGACAAGAATAAGTTCGGGCCTCCGTTTATTGTACCGCATGATGCAACGACAGACAAGCATCTGTGGGTAAATTTCTCGTTCATCGGCCGCACAGAATCTACAGTGTCGGTGTACTGTCCCTTGGATCCATTCCTGTGCACAGAAAATCCCTGGGAGCCATCCAAGCCATATGACGAAGGCGTTCTGTACCCCACCGATGAACTCCAGGATATGAGGGGCCAGATGCTCTTTGGTCTTGTACGTTGTTGTTTGCTTCCCCTCTCTGCTATGCAGACGGCTGACCCGTCGCGCCCAAGAACTTCTTCCAATCAATGTATGTCGCCCTGCACTGGCCTTCCTCTCCATTCAAGCCGTTCGTGAGACTCGCACACCCAAGTTACCAGAGAGGTACACGCGATGCCCACAAGCTACCGACATTATACGAAGACTGAAACGCGTCGTGGGTTGGTAAGCCTGGTTATACAGACCTGCCTGCTATCACTATGCAAACATCTTGTTTCCGCTGTATTCTCTGAATGGCCGATATGCGAATATCTTCTCCGGCCTATTATGCTGCCAGCCACCGCGCTTTCAGCTGTCGCAAAGTTTTGAGACATGTACCGGGCTCTGAATTGAATATCATATGTGCACGTTTTCCAGCTTCCGGCCCAGGAATGGAGACGCGATGTCGGGCTACAGCCTACGTGGCGTACGCAGTAGATTACGGCGAGAAACCAGCTATCCGAATGGTTCGATAGGCATCGTCTGGTACATTGTGTTCTATGACTCAGCAGTAAGCCTCAAGCACACCGGACATACGATGCGGGGGGAGAACAGAAGAAAGGAGGGTGGCATGACAGTGAACCCAAACGTCGGCGGTAGCCCGATAAGAATAGTAGCAGAAAATGTATTGGGATGGGTACGGTCCTAGTGAAAAGCAGTAGGAAAGCCAACTACGGGTAGAAGCGTATCGTACAATTAACATCTGTGATATCCAAGCGGCTCCAGTGTTCCTCATGAGACGCACGTTCAAGCACGCATGCCAACTTTGAGCGTGACGACCGCCCTGGTCGCGTGGAGCGCAATCCGGACAGCTTGCAAGAAAGCCCACGCGAAGCCGACTGGAGAGCGCACGTCAGTTCCCGATGCGCATAAGGTGGAGATAAACAGCTCACTCATGAGGATGGGGATCCAGAACAGGATTAACATCCGGTCATCTACCACGCGATGAAAGTCAGTTCCCTTTCGACTCAATATCGTATGGTGACTGCACTTACGCTTCTTCTGCGCCCGACGAGCGGGCTTGCGTGTAGGCCTGTAGCCATATAATTGCACCTCCTCTTCAGGTATAGGCACTTCGGGATATTCGACCGGGCGAGCGACAACCCTCTCCACGCCAGCCCGTACATCAGGCTCAGCAGCAGAACCAGCGATAGGCACGTGTTCCTGCTTCTGCTCCTCCTTCTCGGTCAATGCTTTTAGGCCAGAGCCACTCGCATCCGCTTCACGAGGAGTATACGCTGGCGGCGGGTTGTCGTGGGCTTCAGTCGCGCGAGTGGCCTGTTGCATCCACTTCTCCCAGAACGCCTTCCAGTCCTGCGCTGACGGGATGCCAAGCCACGGCTGCTGGCCGTTTGCGTCCGCAGCGTCTCCGACCGCAGCGCCCTCGACCTTTTCGTTGGCACTGCGCCCACGGCGGTCACCCCAGAGCTGCTGAATGGGAACTAACACCGGGAACACGGCAGGCATCTGGGGAAGCGCACCCCACGCTGGCATACCTGGGAGGTGTGGCATGTGCAGGAGCGGTAGATTGGGGATCATGCCCTGCGGATGCTGCAGCTGTGCGAGGGTGCGATAGAGCGTCTCCGTGAACGTAGCCGCTGCTTGCTTCTCATCGGCGTCAGCGAGACCCGCCTCGACAGCCTTCTTCTCCGCGACAGCAGATGGGGGCATTGAATCCGTCTCTGGTCGCGGGATATCCGCTTTCCCAACGCCAGAACGTTGTATCGTCCGGCGTGACGCCCTACGTCCAGCCCTGGTCCTTGAGGGCCTGCTCTCAAGCTCGCTTTCCGACTCCTCGTCGACATCTCCCCAAACGCCGTCATCCTCGGGGTCACCTCCGTCTTCCGACGAGCGTTCGCTCTCCGATGCCATGAAGTCGAAGAAACTCGACGGACCGACCTCGGCGGGGGTCTTACCGGCGGCATTGACAACGTCCATAGCGGCGCCGCCGTCGACAAGCGCGCGTGCGCAATCCCCAGAGCCTGAGAGAGCGGCAAGGAATAACGCGGTGCAACCGTTCTGGTCGCGCGCGTCGATGTCGATATTGCGATCGAGCAGGAACTTGACCAGTGCCGGGAACCTCGCGAGCGTGGCAAGGTGCAGAAGGGTCTGACCGCTGGCCGTAGGGCGTGAGATCGTCGACGGACGAGAACCTAACGGGCCGTCCATGGGAATGTCGAGAACGGAGAGGAAGTCCATGAGCAGCTTCTCAAAGTCCCCGCTGTCGCCGGCACTGCCGAGCAAGAGATGGCGCGGCAGGTCGGCTTGGAGAGACAACTGCATCGTCCCTCCAGCAGACATGCTCTGATCCGGCTCCGGACCGCCCGTGTTCCCAACGATGCGCATCGCGATGTTGCGGGCGTCTTCGATCTTGCCGGTCATCTTCAAGCCAACGACCTGCAGAGCCAACTCCATTCTAAAAAGAGCGTGAGTCTGTGACCGATCCCAAGACATGAAGTGCGCTTACAGTGCTCTGTCGGTCTCGTCCGTGTAGGTGAACAGGCACGGCGGCGTCCCGTCGTCCTCCTTCGGCATACCCTCGAACCACACGTGTACCGTGCCAGGGGTCGTGCTTGGCGGCAAGACGCACACGAGCGTGTTGTCGCTCCAGCGTTGCGTCGAAGTAGAAGCCGTACCGCCGAACACGCAGTTCAACTGCATCGACGGATGGAAGTTTGCGCCTAGAACTGTTACCTCTATGCCGCCGTACGTTGGACCGGACGAAGGAATGAGGCGATGTATGCGCGGCTGAGGGAGGCTGATCGGAGGTGGTGGGTCGTGCTTGAATAGCATATAGGGAATAGCAGAAGCGGCGGGAGGAACCGCAAGGTTCATTGCCTCTAGCATGGACTGTGCCTGGGGTTGGCTAGGTCCTTGCATGAAAGGCGAACTCGACGCATCGGGGAAGGGAACGGCAGGCGAGTCCAGCTCGGAGGAATCAGGCATGGCGATGTCGGCATTGAAGTTGGCGTTGATGAAGTCGCTCAGAGGCGCATGCATGTCGAATGACGGTAACAAAGGGCTAGCGACGGCGGTAGAAGAAGCGCTCTCCAGGACTTCAGCAGGCGCCGTTGTTGGTGCGGCCGACGGCGACTGCTTGCTATAGCCGAACGACAGGGGCGGAGGTGTTGACGCATTGCTCTGCGATGACTGGGCGAGCGTTATCGGTGACGATGACCTCGTAACCAACGCCGATGTGATGTCGGACGGCGACTGCAAGCTCCCGCTGCTGCTCTGTCGGTGAAGCTTGGAGACCCTGTTGTTGGTATCGTAGGGCTTCGCACGCTTTTTCGGACGATCCGTCGTGTTCGCAATTTGCCCCTTCTTCCTCTTCGTTGGGCCGCTGTCTTGACCGTCCGTGGCGCCGACCGTCCAATCGAGCTTAGAGCCAAATTCGGAAACAGCCTTCTGGGTACTGACACCCGTGCTCTTGTGATCGTCGGTGATCATGATAGGCTTCGTCGTGCCCGTCCCGACTACCCGACCCATGTGGTCCAACATCGTGAAGTGGAGGTTGAACCCTACCTTCTCTCGGTGATGACGACAATAGCAAGTGATACGCAATGGAAGAATCACCGATCCAGAGGAGAAGTCGAGCACCTCCGGGCAATTGAACTGTAGAACGTTGGACGTATCTTCATGTCTGCCCTTGCCCGGTATGATGCGCGGCTCTTCCTGAGAGTCAGAATCGGAGCGTACAGGCCTAACACGAGCGGCAATCTTGCGCGCAACACGTTTTGCCTAGATACCGGTGTGAACATTGGGAGATTGTGAGTACTGATAAATGACGCACCTCGCGCGCCTGGCAGCTGGAACACGCGGTGACACGAGTATGTGGGGGCGTGGCACAAGTGATATCTGCCGTGAGATAAAGAGTATCCTCGGTGGCGGCATCTGAGTTTAACGTGAGGGACAAGGCACACACGGGTGATGTGACCACTCACCAATTTTGCCTTCTTTCCGTGTTCTCTTCTTCGTCGACGTGCCCTTGGGTAACCGGAGCCATTTCCAAGACCCGACTTTGTCGTATTTGAGGGGCTCTCCGGACGATGAGCTCGCATGCGCTAAATCGACGGTGAGGCGGATTTGAGTTTCAACCCTGGATTTCGTGCCGCCTTCCGGGAGGCTTGGGAACAATATGGGGAGGCTAGGCGGCCATAAGGAAACATCAGATAGCGCCAATATATCATACTCACTTGGTACAGGCTTCCTTTGGGGGAAACACGACGCGCTGCAGCGCAGGCGGCTCCTTGCGCACCTGCGCAGGAGGGGGTATTGGCTTTGTGATGCTGAGGGTATTCCGGCCAACCGCTACAGTTGTAGGAACATTGGGTGATGAGGTTGGGCTAACAACAGGACAAAACATCGGTCCTTGCTGGGCGGCGGGTGTCGCGCTGCGCGTTGTGCCAGCAATCAACATGCGCGGATGAATGACAAGCGGAACACGACTTACTCGTCGTATACGTGGCCCTGTAGAAGCTCCTCCAGATCTAAAGGAGCACCATGATCCCCCTTCCTGCCATGTTCACCGAACTTGATATCTCCGTTAATGAGAAAGTCCGCGTCAGGGAGAGAACTTCGCCAAGCGGAGAGATCGTCCTGATTCATGATGGGACCCAAGGTGTCAGAGGCCTCGGGAGTGGTTGGGGATGGCGAGGGAGACCTCGAGCATGCGGTCGTCGAGGAGGACGACATTGGAGAGTGAAAGCTAACAAAAGGGATGAAGAAACAGGCACAGTAGGGAAAGAGAGAGGAAGAGCAGATCCAAGTCCCGAACGGAGACGACTCCCCTGTCCAATCGTTCTCCCGGGAGCAGTCCGTCTTACGTAAGCGCGCTAACCACTCCATGCTCGATTGGCGGAAAGCCACTCCTCACTGGCCTCCTGTGCCGTTCCAGGACGCACGGCCAGACCACACGGAGCCGACAGGTTACACTAGCTCGAGCAACGGGAAGCTCACAGCTCCGACGCTTGCAATATGACGAGGTGTGAAATAAACCCATGCTGAGTGATTCAGACGCTGCCGGCAATTGACCATGGAAGTGTATGCCCATCAGCGCTTCGGAGGCAGAGGCGCCGCAGCAACATTTGCGTCTCCGACAGACGCCAAAATCATAGCACGTGATCTTTCAGGCGCGAAAGCCGAAAGGTGAAGCGTGCGAGGGCCACACCACCACACTACACTCAGTCCACCCTACCCACATCGTGTCGGCACAGAATGAAGAGAGCAGCGGACAAGCAGCTGTCAAAGGATGACATGGATGGCGACGATGATGTCGAGGTAAGTATGAGACGCGTCGTCGACGCCTCACAAGGCTGATCCTGAACATCTGTGGCAGGATGTGGGCACGGGCTTCAAGAAGGCGGACGAAAGCGTCCTAGCCAGGCGACCGTATGTTGTTCATCAGGTCACTTTGCAACTGATGTAGCTTGACCTGCTCAAAATCCAGAATCAAGGCCCTTCCCAAACGCTCCCTTGCCGGTGCGGCAAGCGCGTCTGCAACATCTCCATCTCCCCTCGCGACATCCGAGGTACGTTCGCGCGCTGATGTGGATGGACGAAATTCTCATGCACAAGACAATTCCCAGTCTCCTGTCGCTACTCCCAAGTTTACCGGCTTCAGCGGCTTTGGTTCTAATGTCACGACTCCCGTACCGTTTGGGTCTGCGACTTCCACCACCTCCCAAACCAGTCTCTCTTCGTCGTCCTTCTCATTCTCAAATACGCCCTCCTCTCAACCGACCTCATCTCTGCCCTCGGTCTCATCCAGTGCCTCGGACGCTACCAAGGCGTTCGCGTCATTCGTGTCCTCTCTGTCCACTCCTGGCACCGCATCTACGCCTCGTGCTTCAGGGAACGAGATGTCAACAAACATTGACGACAAAGAGGTCGAATACTACAAGGCACTCCGCGGCCTGAATGTCTCGTTGCTTTCGGCAATCTCGAAAGCCATCGAAGCTGATCCTTTCGTGGATGTGGCGCACTTGCTGGAGCGCTACAAATCATTGCGCGTGTCAGTAGACTCTGATCGAGAAGGCAAGGCGGCCTCAAGTGCTACCTCAACTGGAACAAATGGGTCTCCGCAGTCCGCTTCCAAGCCGGCTGAAACGTCGTCGAAGCCGCCAGATGCGCCGTCCTTCAGCATGCCCGCGCCTCCGAGTAGCTTCGCGGGCTTTAAACCTGCAACGAGCTCGAGCTCGAGCTCAACCTCAACGGCATCAAGCGGCTCGGGATTTGTACCGAAGATTGATACCAGCAGCTCGAGTTCTCTAGGCAGTCCATTCAGCTTCGGCGCGTCCAAGCCCTCGGAATCGACATCTTCCTCTGAGGTTTCCAAACCGGCATTCACATTCGGTTCGACGTCCTCCTCTTCCACGTCGAGCTCGAACACGTCGTCTGGCTTCTCCTTTGGGGCCCCATCGTCCGGGACCTCTCTTTTTGGCAAATCCAACAACACCTCTGGCTCCACAACCTCGCTCTTTGGGTCTGCGCCTCCCACTTCCTCCTCTACCTTCGGCACCAGTCTGTTCGGCAAGTCCGCAGACGCGTCTAAAGACAAAGAGTCTGTGAAGGCTGAAGAAAAAGACGCTGCACCTGCCACGGCAGCACCCTCAACCGCGACATCCACCTCTGCAAGCAGCCTCTTTGGTTCTGGCGCGAACCCGTTCGCCACCAGCACGCCCGAGAAGTCGTCCTCGTCATCGTCCGGGTTTTCGTTCGGGTCCGCCTCGCCAAGCAAGACCACGTTCTTCGGCGGCGGTTTCCCGAAGGCGGGCAGCATCGGCAACCCAGTCGGTTTCGGTTTCGGCAGCCCGCCGAAGACGCCCGAGGCGGAGAGCAGCAGCGGGCCGATCAAGTCGCTGCCGTTTACTTTCGGTGCACCTAAGCCTACCGCCGAGTCTAGCAAGGCAGCGGAGGGCGAGGAGAAGGAGAGCGCGGAGTCGGACGAAAGCACACCTGCTCCTGCCGCGGCAGAGGGGGACGCCGCGCCGCCCGTCCTGGCGGCGTCGACATCCGTGCACGATTTGGAGGGCGAAGGCGAGGAGGACGAGATCACGACTCACTCGATCCGGAGCAAGGTGTATAAGATGATCAAGGATAAGGACGGGAAGGCGCAATGGGGCGACATGGGTGTCGGTGCGTGCTCGTAATCCTTCGCACGCTGGAGGCAAGTTCGTGCGCTGATTTGGAGGTCGGACTGTAGGCGTTTTGCGGCTCAAGAAGCACAAGGAGACCGAGTCGCGGCGCATGCTCCTGCGGAACAGCAGTACAGGCAAAATCACCATCGTGCGTCTTCCTGGCACCCATCGCGACGTTCGGTCTGAGCTGACAGCCTCACAGAACTTCCTCCTGTATGCTGGCATGAACACATCAGTGAACGATAAGGTAGTGTCGTTCATTGGCCACGAAGAAGGGAAGACGACGCCCTACCGCATACGCACCAAGACCGCCGCCCAAGCCAATGAGCTGAAGGCGGCGCTGGACCGCGAAATCGAGTTCGTTCGGGCCAAGTCTGAGACCTTTTAAAGGCCGAGACTCTTTCGGCTTGCTTTCATGCTACCGCGTTATATTCAATGTCCGGAAGTTAACCTGCATGAATGCCTTCCTCTCATACAACACGACATGCATATATGCGCAGGCCAGCGGATTTCCATGCATCATAGCAGCGTGACTTTGTTGTACATGCATAAATACATCCGGCTCCGCGAACCATGCGTTCCTACATCCAGTTTTTCTTGCTTATGGTACCCTTGAGATAGAGGTGGATCCGTGTCACTTGCCGATGAAGTGGCTCTGCGCATTATGCCATGTCGAATAGTGAACGAAAGCCTCGCTGAGAAGCAACTCAATCTCGTGGTCTGACCAGTCTTGTGTGGGGAGCGACTGGAGGAACATAATGATTCCCTGTAGTAGTCGGTTAGGACGGCGTTCGAGGGCTCGATGCAGGGCAACTTACCTGGAAGTCCATCTCTTGCAGCTTTTTGCTCCATCGGACGAGGAACGCAGAGCAAACATACAGATGGAATTGAGAAAATGCGTCCGTGCCTTCCGCCTGACGGAGAGCGGTCAGTGGACGATGGTTAAAACCAGGATCAACAGCGTACGAGGTATGTGTCCCACATTCGGATAGTGTTCTGCACACTGATCTCGCGCATAAGTAGACAGTTCATCCACCGGAAAGCGAACTGCATGAACTCGACGTTCTCGACTTCCAGATGTGCCGCAAGAGGCGCTGAATAGGACAAGTCAGTTACGGTCTGATGCATGAGATGTTAGCCTTATGTGCCGACCATCTATGCGAGCGACGAGCTCCGCCATTCGCTTTACGCTGCGATGGATTCCAGGCTGCCCTGCGATGTAATTGTCCTGGATACCGTCGAGTAGCCTGGATAGGCACCAGAAAGTATCCGCTTCAATTGCGCTGCGCACACTATCTGAGAGTAGCGCCGTGTCAAAGTCTTCGGGATCAGAGTCTACGGATATCGTGAGCTTTGAATGGCAAGCGTCCGACGTGATCCACTAACCAATGTATGCGGATAGGAAAACCTGGAAAAACGGCGTTGCGAGGTCGTTGATCCCTTGCACGTATCCGCTCGCTGGATGCCTGATAGCCCAGACGTACAAGATACGCTCAAGGCTCTGTCCAGTGATGCAAGATAAAACTTTGCGGA
Organism: Trametes cinnabarina; assembly: GCA_000765035.1. Lineage (NCBI taxonomy): Eukaryota > Fungi > Basidiomycota > Agaricomycetes > Polyporales > Polyporaceae > Trametes > Trametes cinnabarina. The sequence continues at coordinate 15,303 of CCBP010000117.1, read as the reverse complement.
GGGGACATTCTGACATCATACGCACCCTTTGCGTCGACGCCTGCATCCATAGTCGTACCCCCGGTCGCGTCCGAGGTACGTCTATCTCAATCTGATGCCATATCTGCTGGTCCAAGCCATCCTTGCCGCGGGAAAAGGTCGTTTCCACGAGCGAAGCATATTCGCGGCGTTTCCTGGCCAACGTTGAGGCGCGTGTGGGTTTTGGAAGCGGCAAGTAGCCCTACTTGCCAATCAGCAGCAGCTCGACCAGATGTCATACAGAACCATACCAGCAGTAAAGGCCATACGAGCGGTCTAAGGTCGCCCGGGATACCATTCCAAGCAAGTTTGCGCAGTTGTGCTATGCTGATCAGGACCTGCGTTGCTAAAGCACATACAGCTGTCTAACGTACCAATGTCAACGTCTTCAGCCATTATACAATTGATGAATCTGGTGCGCCGATTTGTGCGTATTGAACGCTCTCGCATGAGTTTCTCATCATTACCGGGAGGAGAGTCGACACCCGAACTCGCTCTGCTTTTACTCGCCGACTTCTCGGACTGGCGGTATATGAGACGGAGGGGATCTGGGCGTCGATGAGATGTCAATGAGACCACACGATTCATAGAGGCGCACCATGGACGATCTCTTCTGCGTCTTCTCTGATTACGCCCTGCTCATATCGCGGCTTGCTGTGATGGCCCGCTGTCTTATCGTCGGCTTCGGGCTCCAGGTCCCCAATGACCAAGTCACCGTCGACTTCCTCATATCCTACGGTTTGAGGGATTTGTTCGGATTGGTGGCTTTCGAGGCTTCCACGGTCAGTGGACTTTCTGATGATGGTCCAACCATTCCTGCTGTGCTGCGGCTGTGGCTGTTGCTCCCCATTGGGTGGGTACGAACTTGGTGCGTGCACATGGGTATATGAGAAGGCCAGCGTAGACGACGAGTTGTTGAGCTTCGGCCGTGGAACGGGCTTGGCAGCCGTCGCGGACGAGGATGCGCGAGCGTTCGTGCGTGCCCAGTCCGATTTGGAGGTAGACTCGGAGTCGGAGGCACTGTCCCAGGCATCGTCTTCGCCCCAGTCTGTGACAGAGTATGAGGAGAACTTGGAGTTCGGATTGAGGCCGATGTGAGGACGGGCCGGAGGCGGTCGAGCAGTCATCCCTTCCAGTCTGAAGTTGTGGTAGAGTCCAAGATCATCCAGCACGCCCGGAGCACTTCTACGGGCGCTTACTGTAATTCAATGCCACCGTTATGCAGATCGTAGTTGAGCTCTCCCATGCACTTGCGAACGGCGACCATGTAGATTATTGGTGCATGAGTACAGAGAACTAGGAATACAGCTATAGCACAGACATGAGATTGGAGGGGTAACGTGAGCAACGCGTTGGGCAAGGTACTAAAACTACAACACAAGAGCGCGTTCAAAATGCTTGCGAGCAGTATTTACCAAGGAGCAAGGATCAGACCTGCTCGTAGGGATGGTCCTACAACATCGCACATCATGCAGCATACACTGGCTGTATAGTCTCCAGTAGAGTTCCAGCAGAGACATGCAGCTCATACGCAGCACAACCAAAGAAACTAGTCGCTGTACTCCGCAGACTGAGTGGCTTTCATGAACTCTTCCGGATCCCATCCGTAGTATTCTCGCAGTTTGTCTGCAAAGTCGCGCAGCTTCTTTGGATGAATGTTCGGGTTGGGATGCGCTAGGAAGAATGTCAGATGGTCATGGTGGCTATGAATAAACGACAACTTACGCTTATGGAAGGAGATAGACTGGAAGGCGTCGGACTCTCAGCAACTCTGCTCACTAAGACGCGAAGCGTACATACCCTGTCCTTCGGATTGGGCGGGTCAAAGCGTACACTGGATCCGGCAGTACCAGGTTCATATGTGAAACCGAGATCGGTCATCATCTGCAGAAAGAGCCAGGTTAATAGCCTGATCATTGCAGTGAAACGCCGTTCGCATCCTCACCCTCACGAACTTCTCCCACCGCATCTCTCCGATACCTTGCTTTTTGTCCAGCGGTGTGCGCAGCACCTGGTGCACAAGCTCCGCCGTCCGCCTCTTGAGCCCCGCCCAGCGACTCTTGCCCTTCTTTGTCCCTTCGTCTTCCGACTCGCTCTCGTCCGCGTCCTTCTTCTTGGAGAATGGACTGTAAACCTTCTTCTTCTTCTCGGGCACGGGCACGAGGTTGCCCACCGCCGCGCGTGTTTTCACTTTTTCTTTGCCGCCCATCAAACCCTCGGTCTTTAGGTACTTGCGCGCGGACTGCGCGGTTTGCTCCTGGGGCAATGCAAGCGACGTCGTCGACGAGCCAAAGGGATGGAGGGTCGATGCCAAGCTGCTGGTCGAAGTCCTCGCATTATTTGGCTTCGGGGCCGGCTTCGCTTTCGCTTGTGAACTCCTCGTAGACTTCGCAGGGCTCGCGGGCGGACTTGACGCGGCGGTCTTTGCGGGGGCTGGTGACGGACTGACGGGCTGCGGCTGCTGTGCAGCTTTAGTAGAAGCAGGAGGGGGGCTCGTGGCCGCCGTCCCGCCCTCCTCTGTCGCCGTGCCCGTAGCAGCAGATGCGGGTTTCTTCTTCTTCTTCGGCTTCTTCTTCTTTTTTTTGGTCGGTGTGGTCGGTGCCTCTTCATCCTCTACCTCTTCCACTGTCGCCTTGCGGGGCTTCTGCGGGGCTGGTTGACACTGTTTTTAGGCCAAGAAGAGCACTAGATAAGGCGAAGCCTACCTGCTCCGGATGGCGGCTTTGTTGGGGCTGGCGAAGCGCGTCCGGGAGCGGGTGGTCGCGTTCGCAAGAGTACCGGAGGCTTCTTCCCCTCAAATGGCTTGCGCGGCTCAGTACGGTCGGCAGTAGTCACTGTGGGGCTCGCAGAGAACATACGCCCTGCCAACAATATCACTCGGTTGCCGTTCGCGCGCAAGAGGTATCAGGAGGAGATCTGACCTCTGAGCGACCCGAGGAGCTTGAGGAACGGGTTCCCCTTGCGCTCCTCCGCCAGACTGTCGAACTCAGGTGCCTTGGCCTTAGGATCGAAGAAATCCCCAGCGCTGACGGCGGTATCCATCGCCTCGCGCAACAATTCCCGCAGCTCGTCTTCCTCGTCCGTGTCGTACTCCTCATCAGAACCTTCACTTTCGTTATACTCGTACTCGCTGTAGTCGCTTCCGTCCAGGTCGTCGTCCGGGTAATTATCTTCCTCGTCCGACTCAGACACGGTCTGCAATGAGGGTATCGAGCCATCACTGTCGTTTCCGTCCGTGATCGCGAGTGGCTTGTTCTTTCTACCACCAGAGCCATTTCCGCGTCCACCAGTGGGTACGAGCGCGAGCTCGTCGCCCCGAGTAGTGCTTGGGCCGATGCCGTGCCACGAGGGCTTGATGTGCCGAATATCCTCGACATCCCACAGATGGTCGATGCCCATGCCCGAAGTCGATCGGTAGTTCTGAAGCGCAAGGTTGAGCCGTTACGGACGCTATTAGAATGCTGCACGCCGCACGTAGACCTACGTCGTCTATGATCGCCCAGATCTCATCCAGAACCTGCTTGTCCCGCGTCTTGTCCAGTGGCCAAATCTGGTCGACGTAGAATGGCCAGTATGTCGCTGCCTCTTGCGAGAAGATCTGCGCGTCAACCCAGTTTTCGTAGGCTTCGGGCATCTGGCGCGGCTCCTTTTTCCACCGTTCGCCTTCGGGGCTCTGCAGGACGTATTCAAGCATGGACTCCAACTCGACTATGTTCTATGTAAACACCAGGGCAACGCAGGGAGAAACGACGAATATGCAAGCGTGAGTTGGAGATGTGCGTCGGGATCATGATGTCAGGAGTTTCTCATCACCTACCGATAGATCGCCGATCGCATCCCAAAGGGCTTGAGAGAATCGTTTTACCTCCTTGGGCGACTCCTCCACTGCCTCTCCCAGCAGCTGGATGAGTATTGGCTTGGGGATGGGTGACTGAGGCAGACACAGCTCGACCATAATCGAGTCGAGGAACGACTTGTGAATGGCTTTGAGCTGCATCCAGTCGAATGTGAACTCAGTTTTCCCTGTCTCCTGATCCTGTATCGGCTTGAAATATTGCCCGTAGTGAGCTGCAATCTTCGTCATCAAACAGGTCGTGTTGATAAACATCATCGTAAGAACGTACGTGCGGTAGTTGCTAGGATGGCAACGTTCTTCCTCGCAGCCTCCACGAGGACATTAACAGTATCGTACAGTACGAGGAAGCGTGAACGCATGGACGGGTTCGTCCTCAGCTGTACCTTGATAGAAGCATCGTCCAGACCGACATCTATGAGGTCGCGGAGAATGTCTCCGACAACGCGCCATCCACCGGCCATCATGTACACATTATGTATGCTGATGTCATTATGGGTAAGAGCAAGATCAGGAGGTACTCGAGAAGGAGAACATACTGGCTCGAACACATCGAGACAACATGTGCTCTTTGCTTCAAGGGACCCTGGGTGGCGAGTTCCTTGCGCTGTGTTTCGCTCGTGTGGGCGTCGACTTCTGCCATAATGTGATCCGCGAAACGCTGCGGGTCATGGAGGGCATTGATCTCATCCAGGTACGCTACATGAGAGGATCAAAGCTGTATCAAGAGCACGTAGAAGCTCAAACACTGCTTACCGCTCAGCTGAGAATCCGCGATCCTCATGGCAGTCTCTACCTTGAAGGGAGCGGCGATAGCCTGCTTCATGAGATCCTCTGTCCGGAGCCCTCGCGCATGAGTTCCCTGCACATGATCCATACGACCGACGTTGCGCCTACCTGCCAGAAGATCTAGCTTCTCTCGACCGCCCATCCTGGTCGCAAGCACGACCTCTCCCGAACCCATCGCGCCATGCTTGCCGTTTCGCAGGACGAGGGCGCGCGCGGTAAGCGGCTTGTTTCCGTGAGCATCGCGCTCGCGCCCAGGGTGCCTTTTGAAGACCTGGCGAGGCCCCACAGGGACGACCTCGCGCGAGTTAGATATCGCTGGTTTCGCTGGAGGCTTGGGAGGAGGCATGGTGAAGGTGTAGGCTCAAAAAGCACCCGGGCGGTGCAAAGCTCTGAAGCTAGCACAGAGCGAAAGCGTATTACTTTGCAAACAATGCAAAGTCGGGCACACTCTCAAAACGGAAGGCCGAGACCTGGGGCGGATCACGAGACCGCGCAATACTTCAAGGGACCTCAATCATATGTCCTCTCTCGGAGATCATTCGCGCTCTTGTCCTTTGCAATTGCACCGCGACTTTCTCTCGAGCTTCATAGAGTGCATGCCCAGGCGTATTAGATTCCGCTGTTACACGCGACCGTGATGCGTTTATCTCACCACATCGGCGTCTTAAGTTTGATCACCCGTACCTGCCATCCGGTCACCAGCGGTCTGTGATTGCGCTGCCGTAGGCAACCGTGCAACCGGGCGATGTATACAGTAGCTGCAACAGGAGCGCAGGCACCGTCGCCCCGGCAGTGACACATGGCGTTATGATCATCATCGCTCGGGAGCGGCATCCCTTTGAGGTGCTTCAGGGCTTTCGGACCCGTTACGCACATCTCGCTCTCTTGCTGTGAGTCTACGACCATCCTTCACGTCTCTTCGTTCTCCCTCTGGGGCTGGCCCCCGCTTTTCCACGCGCACAACATCCCATAGATTATACCAACGTCCATCCTTTCGGTCGGCCTTGATGGCTGCCTCCAACGTCACCGGTACGTTCCCAGCATCCGTACAAGAAGCCCACCCATTTCATTGCGGACTCACGCTGCGCGCGCGGCACGCCCCTTGTCCAGTCGATGACAGTTCATCTCGCATCGTGTACGATCCCCCGGACGCATGGCAGAGCCTGGCCGGGTCCGCAGCGCGGGCGTACGCGAATTCGACGATGCACGGCACCGCTGTGAGCGGCGCCATTGCTCGGCTCACGTTTAACGGGACCGGCGTGTGGTTCTACGGCGCGAAGAAGCCAGAATATGGCTCGTTCATCCTCATGGTGGATAAGGACGTTTTGACGTACGCGAACGCGAGTGCTGCGACGCCCGAGTTCGGGCAGCTGCTAGGAGGGGTGTCGGGCTTGAAGAACGGGCAGCATGTGGTGTCGATTATGAACGGTGGAACGGGACCTATGGATTTGGATGCCATCGTCTTCGAATCAGTCGACCAGCAGCAGCCGTATGTGCATCCTCTCAAGGACTCAGACTCTTGCATGCTGATCTTCCGCAGGAAAGCCATCGCTCATGCGAGCGTGGCTCAGACTGGTGCTTCAAGCTCTCAGAGTCCTGCTCCCTCTGGCTCTGCAGGTCGCCTCTCTGCGACACCGTGAGTTCCCTTGCTCATGATTTGTTTGACTACCAATCGGTAACGAGATTGACAGGAATGCGTTCTCCGGGAACAGTCCGAACGCAGGTGCAACGTCCGACCCAGGAACCCCGTCTACATCCTCTGTGGACAATGCGCCTGCAGATGCTAATGCGCAGCCTGCTGCTGCTCCTGCGGCGGTTACTGCAGTGCCGAATGCAGCCCCAGCAAGCCCTGTTAATACCGACTCATCAGTTTCGGACGCGCAGGCCAGTGCTTTCCCGAACGCCTCGTTCTCCAACGCCAGTCAACCTGAGAGGACCAGTGGAATGTACGCTGTCCTGATTGGCCTCCTTCATGTGTTCTGTGAGAGCTGACCGTGTGGTCCTTATCGCCGCAGCGGAGGTTCAAGTGCGTCCAATTCGCACCGCGGCCTCCCGAAAGGCGTCATCATCGGGATTGCCGTTGGTTGTGCCGTCGTAGTCCTCATTGCTGCTTTCCTACTCATTCTCCTCCGCCGCCGGCGCCGCATTGTGAGGAGACGCAGACACAAGACCGCGCTTCCCTCGCCCATCCTCCCGCTGCAAGACCCGGACACCGAGTTCGGATACTTCTTCAGGGGGCAGGGAGCGATGTCAGAGAAAAGGGACCAGTACCTCGGACGCCCAGACTCGCTCTCGACGCAGTCTTCGAGCGACTCCGGGAAGACTTTGCGAGGATATGAAGGCCCTTATGGGGAGAAGGACGTGACCGAGCTGCCGACGCCCTTGCCGCCGCAACCTGCATATATGAGCTCGTACGCGACGAACACGGCTCACTACAACAAAGCGAGCATCGACAACGGTTCCGACATCACCGATATGTACTCCCGCACCGTATGTCTTCCCCCATTTATTTAGTCTTATCTTGCCCCGCAATCTGACCGGTGTCATTCGACAGGACCCTGGCACGCCTGTTCGTCCCCCGCGACCTCCAGAGCTTCGTCTTAGCACGTGAGAACGCCCACGTTCAGTCTCCGGAGCGTTTCCAGCGGAAGTCTGTCCGTCGTTATGGGGAAAGGATGGCCGCCATCCCCGCTCGCAGATTTCCATTGGTATCGTGGAGTTCGTTTTCGGCGCAGGCGCCTTGCATCTGCAATTCCGAATTGTGCTTGGCTGGACTGTACGTTACCGAGTCGCGCCTGTCATGCTTCTTGGTGGTGTACGAATAGATGGTCGTGCATATGCAGCTCATGTGAATCGGTTACGCCGGGGCCTGCGGAGAGAACAATTGGGCATCGTCTTACTCGTTTGTGCGTGGACCTGCGTTCGTAAATACTGACTGGCGTTTAGATGGCGTTGACGACACGATGGTCTCGCTTCTATGGCGCGGTCGAGACGTGCGAAGGCGGCGTTGGAGGACGGACTGGCAGCGACATCACGTTGGGATCAGAGCAGACGGCATCAAATCGAGCGATTGGACTCGAGTGTCACAGCATGTCACGGACGAGAACTGGGTGGTCGAGACGCCTGAATTGTGTGCAGGGGCGCCGTAAGTGCCATAGAGAAAGCTGGAGAGCGTAGCCAACGCCGTTCTACGCGTGCTGTGTGATTCCGACGCGTAGAGAGAGGACGGCTATGATGGTAATCGAGGGCAGAGGAGATGGACGGAGGAGCGTGACTCTCGAGTGGCCCTGGCGACGGGTGGCAGTGACTGTCACGGGCCGTTATATCAGAGACGGGCGGGGAGAGGAGCTGGAGCTGGGCCAAGGCTGCGTGCATTCTCCTTCTCCTCCGCCTCCTCCTCCTTGTTCTTCTCCCTTTCTCTCTCTCCTCCCAGTCTCTTTCTCCTTGGTCGAGCTGCGCTCGCTGGACCACCGGCTCATTCCACATCCTCTGCCCGCCTAAGTCCGTGCATCTCGTTCTCCGCTTTCCTTCAGAACAGAGCAGCGCTCCTCCACCCCGTTCACGTTTCCGAGTTCTCCGTCCCCGTACAGTCTCGCCAAGCTCTCGCAGCAGCAAGCATCAGTCGCACACCTCCCAACGCCAAGTCTCTCCTTTACCGCACACGGACAATCGCAATGGGCAACCTGATCTGGCACGAATACGCGCGCTACGTCGCGCTGTCTGCCACAGTCTGTGAGTGTTTGGTGGCAAGTCGATCATGACGGAGGGGAGACGTCGCGCTGGTGCTGACCCTCTCACGCTCCCAAGACACTATCTGGGCATCCTTCTGGGGCTTCTACTTCAGGAAGTTCTTCTTTGACTTCGTCAAGGGCACCCTCCGCAACCCCGGAGGCGTTCAGTGAGTGTGCTCTCACACTCTCACAATAGCCGTACACTCGTACTCAGCCACCACATCCGGTCCCAACGAATAGGCCCGCCAACAGCGACACCATATTCGTGGATATCATCGTCAAGGCACCCGTCATCCAGATCCTGAGCATGCTCCTCGGATTCGTTTACCTCGCACTTGACTATCCCGCGCCCTTCTTGAAGAACACGGCGATACACCGGAGCTTCCCTATCCGGATAGTGTTGCTGCTGCTGCAGACGTTCTTCGCGATTCTGTACTACCAGGTCCGTCTCCAAGCCAGGATCTGCTCCTCGCGAATAGGCTCGTACTGACCGACGTGCGATGACAGGGAACGAACGGGGCGCTATATTCCTTCATCGCCGCGTGCTGCTACATCCGCGCGCAGATGCGGGGAGAATATATGCAGGAGGCGAAGGACAACAAGGGGCGGGGCGGAAAAGCCTGAGCCTCGCGCTCCTGGTTTTTTTGTTTGGTACGGGGAGAATTTGTAGACTGCCGGCGGATGGACTGG
>CCBP010000116.1:82846-101098 GCA_000765035.1 Trametes cinnabarina | reverse complement strand
CCTATCCCCTGTGTGCCTTGGCAGTCTCCGCATTTTCGGACTTGTACATTTTATATTCCAGATTGCACCATTCGTTCGTGATTGCTGCACTAACAATAAGCCTATTGTCTTGACCATCTCTGTAGCCTTCCGTTATCCCTTTGGACTCCTTATTGTCTCCTTAACAATAAGCCCACTTACTATTTATACTCAGCTGGAATACGGTAGCTACTCAGTTCGGATACCTCGTTACTCGACACTGTCCTCCGTCATCTGTAACTCCTGCACTCCTTATCCACTTGTCCGAACTCCGGACGTACTCCTCCGTAACCCGGACCTGCTTGTCTGAACTTCGGACTTATCCCTCCTAATTCCGGACCTAACTCCGGACTTGTCTCCCATAATTCCGGACTTAACTCCGGACTTAACTCCGGACCTATTCCCTGTAACTCCGGACCTATCCTCCGTAACTCCGGACTTATCTCCCTGTAACTCCGGACTTAGCTGTCGAAACTCCGGACCTAACCCTCCGTACTCCGAGCCTTCCTCCCCTAACTCCGACAACTCCATACTCCGGTAACTCCAGTAAATTGAGGACACCTCAGGAGGTTCTCAGGTGCGTTGCTAATAGCTTCGCCGAAGTCCTCTTTGTGCTGCGCTTCCGTCTGGGACTCCGTACTCCGACTTTCCCACGCTCCGGAACTCTGCATCCCGGACCTACGCCAGCACGGTCCTAACACGAACGCCGCAATCAGCTTGGACTTGTTGTCTCCTAACATGGCCGCAGTAGCCATGTCTGAGTCACTGTTATCGGCTTCGGTGAACTGCGTCTGTGCGGTGCCGTGTGCGAAGACCATCTGTTGAAGGGTGTCAACATTATTTGCCCTGACTGCTGACTTGGAAGACATAAAGGATTGCAAATAGTATGGGACTTACTAACACAAGCAGGATGTCCACGCGATTGACAACAGTACCGGATGGGCCCTTCTCACCAAGCACGATGCCCAAGTCAAGGTTTGTGTCGCCCAGTTCCCCACAACTGCAGACGATCTGGTGCGTGTTGAGTCTGGAAATTGAGTTTGCTCGTGAGTGCCCGCATTGTCACATGGTGTTCACAAGATGACTTACGCGACCACAAAGGAGTTTGTATACACTGGACGAGGCCGAGTGTTAGGACGCGTGCCACCGGAGGGCAGAGGGGGGCGAGCGGAAGTCCGAAGGGATTCCGAGGGAGGTTCCGGAGTATCCGGGGGCACGAGTGGTGGGGACTTCGGCGAAGCTATTGGCAACGCCCTGAGCGATCTCGTCTAAGTGTCCCCTGTTTGCTAGAGGGCACCGACAAGAGGGATGGAGGGTAACGGAGGACCGACGGACGAGGAGCGGAGTTCCGGCGAGAGGTCGGAAAGGACGGAAGGATAGATTAGAGCGGATAAGTACAGAGTAATCAGCGAAGTAAGCAACAAGAATCCGAACTGAGGCAAAGGCTACTACCAGCGCGCCTTATATACTAATGGCCCTTCTAGTATCGTAAGAAGTCTCGCGTCATTAGTATCGGAACTTCCGGTAGCCCCGAGACCCTTGACGTCACACAGGCTCGGAGAACCAGTAGGTCTGACACCCTATGACGTAAGACAAGATGAAGGGATAAACCAATAGAGGTGGGTATGATGCCATAGAAGAAAAGTGCTAGACAAACTACTTAAAAGGCAAGAGCGTAATTCCCGTCGGAGTTTCTAAGAAGTCCCGGCGAAACCCGTCGGACTTTCGAGGGGAGGGCCCTCCAAGTCCTTCGGGGCACGGGACGTGACACCGAGCCATTTGATGTGGTCTAATACAAGATGGCAGGATGCGCAAACTTGGAGCTACGGGACACACCTGATTGAACGATCAACATGGATGCTGAGAAGATGATGTTGTGCAGAAAGATGCCAGACTACATAACGAGACAATATGAGTGTTACGACAACCTGAGCGTGAGCATTGTGCACAACTCAGATTGTGTGCATGAAGACTGAGAACTTACCAATATGAGGCTGACTAGATTGAGAATGCTGTCGTACAGAATTGTGGCCGAATCAGAAGTCCTGTTAGGACCGTGCTGGCGTAGGACCGGGATGCAGAGTTCCGGAGCGTGGGAAAGTCGGAGTACAGAGTCCCGGACGGAAGCGCAGCACAAAGAGGACTTCGGCGAAGCTATTAGCAATGCACCTGAGAACCCCCTGAGGTGTCCTCAATTTTACCGGAGTTACCGGAGTACGGAGTTGTCGGAGGTAGGGGAGGTAGGTGGAGATAAGTCCGGAGTTATGGAGGATAGGTCCGGAGTTACAGGGAATAGGTCCGGAGTTAAGTCCGGAGTTAAGTCCGGAATTATGGGAGACAAGTCCGGAGTTAGGTCCGGAATTGGGAGGGATAAGTCCGGAGTTCAGACAAGCAGGTCCGGGTTACGGAGGAGTACGTCCAGAGTTCGGACAAGTGGATAAGGAGTGCAGGAGTTACAGGTGACGGAGGACAGTGTCGAGTACGAGGTATCCGAACTGAGTAGCTACCGTATTCCAGCTGAGTATAAATAGTAAGTGGGCTTATTGTTAAGGAGACAATAAGGAGTCCAAGAGGGGATAACGGAAGGCTACGGAGGTGGTCAAGACAATAGGCTTATTGTTAGTGCAGCAATCACGAACGAATGGTGCAATCTGGAATATGAAATGTACAAGTCCAAAAATGCGGAGCTAGAGGTCCGGAGTTGGCAAGTCCGGACCGTGGGAAACCGGAGTTCCGGAGCTAAATAAGTCCGGACCGGAGTTAATGAGTCAAAAGCGGAAAATGCGGAGTTAATTCTGGAAAATGCGGAGTTGAGTCCGGAGTTGCACAGGATGTAACAAGTCCGAGCACTGCGGAGCGCAAGCCTATGTGGACAAATGTCTCACCATATAAGAGAACCTGAGGCAAGAGAATGAGCATCCGGGCTGCCACGCCACAGATTTCGACTGCGAGACTCACCGCTGCTGACTGCGTATGCGATGAGAATATCAACCATGGAATCTGTGCTACATGAGGATGTTTAGCGAGTCATCCTATGGCTAAGGTTGTAGATTCTCATACTGCTTGATACCACTCCAACCTTGGTGTAACACATATACCAGGACACCAGTCAACTGCACGTCACCAGCCAGCAGCAGGGCAGACCCAACAGTTGGCAACCACTGTGTATGCAATGATCAAGAACAGTAATCACGACTGAGTTGTGAAGTCCTTACCCCACCGCTATTCGCAGACAATACCAGGCTGTGCAGGGAGAAACTGCCAAGTAGAGATTGGGTGATGAATAACATGAAGTGCACATTGTGCATCAACTCACGCTTGGACAGTCACAGCTGTTGAATGTGTGCCATTGTCAGGAGTCCAGGATCCCAAACTATGATAGCTTGGAGCTCACCGATAGAGAATCCTGGCAACGAAAATCAGGAGTAGTTGAGTAAATATACTGATGGTTGTCTTGTAACAATGCACCCCAAGACGCAATGATCATCATCATCTAGGGACACCAATATGTCAATGCATAGCTGGACTCATCCAAATGAACAAAGCTACTCACGGCAGATAGCACAATGATCCTGTAGCGATGACAGACTAGTGCCATGGCAGTTTGTCAGATCCAGCCGGCCGGGTATGCCAGGTGGTGCCAGAAATACTGGACGCACTCATGTAGTAGACGTGATGTGCGAAGAAGCTGTTGTGTCATGAGATGGCCGTCAGTGCCGCTACAGGCATGATTGTCTAAAAGGACGACCACAATTGACCTCTCACACACGAGATTATTGATAGACTAAATTATGCTCAGCTACGAGGCTTCAGTGGTAGACTAGTGGACACTCACTCCGAATACAGGTATGATCTGAAACAAGAGGGTCCTAATCCACGTCAGTGCATCAAGGAATCAGCTTGGTAGCCAACGTACTGCAGATGTCCTGTGGAGACAAGGTTCATAGGGAACCAATTCATCTGGTCAACCGCACACCCTATGTACATACCAGACATCAGGCTTCATGAAAACAGCCAGATTGAGATAGTACATGATGAGATAGTAGTAGCTGTTTTCATTGGAATCACTGCTCGGGCCAAATCTGGTGAAAACTTGCAGGCATACCTGGTATGCATTATCAACACCATTGTAACTAGCTGCAGGATTCTGCAAATGTGATCTATCAGGGTCAACACTGACAAGACTTTTCCATGCCGCTGTGTACACAACGAGAATGACCTAGGGGGTGGTAGAAAACTTCAGCACACCGCTAGAATGAAAACAATGGGAGTTGAGACTATATAGCCGCATGATACGCACCCACAACTTCATGAACATAGGATTGTTGGGGTATAGGCGAAAATAACGAAACATCTGCTGCAGGAGCATGCCAACGAGGCTAGCCTGCGCATCAATCATTTTGACGGAACACGTGGTTGGCAATTGACACATACAGAGTTGTTATGAATGTCCCGACAAGCCATGCGCCAATATCAGTCTTGAAGCGGTTGAGGAGAGATGAGAGGGAGCCGAGGGAAGCCATGGTGAAGTGATGAATAGCGAACTGGTGGGGAGCATGGGCCTTTGTCTCCTATAGGGGGAACCGGAGTAGGTGGCAGAATTCCAGTCGTCGGTACCTGGGACATAGCATAACTTTGCACTATGACGTGCTGCACAGCCATCTCGATCATGCGGAAAGCATCATGATACACAGTCGCACACTGGATGAAGCTGCCAAAGCGGACAGGAAGAAGCGCACCATGGGATGAGGAGCACCAGTATTTGGCAATTCGGTGTCCCATTTGGCGCTGTCAGACTCGGAGTCAGCACATGTAGTGTGGACGCTATATCAGGTTGGATCACTCACGAGGTTGAAGGTGGTCAGTATTTGCGGTGGCGCCAGGAGCTGCACTGCCGGAGAAACTGATACAAGGGCAACCCGAGTTGCATGCCTGTGCCATATTGCTGGCATATGTCGAGAGCACTGAGCTGCCATAGATTCACACTGTGCATGCTTGTGGCATCCTGCCCATAAGTGAAATGATACTGCATCTTCCCATGCTGCAGTCTATATTCGGAGACTAAGGCACGCCAGCGGACGTGGTAGAAGTCAGCCAAAAAGGGCACTTCAGGTTACACACTCGGTCTCCGATGCTCACACCGTTCCCCGGAGATGGGTCACGAGGGTATCACCTAGGAATCGTAAGAAAATCTATGAGTTGACTTGAGAAAACAGTTCCTTTGTAGGATAGAAAGCACACTCAATTCATTTTATTTATCACTCACTTTATTTCGTGCACTCATTCATGATGTCATAGCCTGCAAGTACTCACCACATAGGCGCCGAGTATCAGGAGCAGACACAGCTCTTCTTCCTCCTTTGTTGTGTACTTCATACACAAATTGTATATGCTTTGAAAGCAGACACTTGCCTCTGTTCAGCTGTAGCAAGAACATAGTGTATAGATGAGGTTTTGGACGAGTGAACATTTTGGTGGGCGCTTGCTGATTCAGCCCAAGGGCTCGCTTGTGGCAGCCTTACGTCAGCCAAGGTCAATGCACGAAATAAAGTGAGCGATAAATAAAATGAATTGAGTGTGCTTAGAGAATGAGTCTTGCGGATGAGCCTGCGGATACTCACTGATACCAGTTCAGGGACCGGGAAAGTACGTTCTGGAGCGTGATCGCGGGGATCGCGTAGTCATTGAGGAGGTAGTGTTCAACTTCCAGTGTGGTTTTAGCCGCTAAGGTGAGGATATAGTGAAGATATCAATGCGGCGGCGAGTGCAGCCTCGCCGCCGTACTGGCAAACTTGAATCATACCTGGCACTTGGGCGGGTTGGGCCGGATGACTTGGCGCAGATGGGGCCCGTCCGCTCCTCCTGTATGTGGTCACGAACGCTATGCCAGTACTGGTGGTCCGTGGAAACAAATCCATCAATCAGAATCAGGGTGAATCCAACTCGGAGGGCCGCATTGTATCAGATTGTATCCTGAGAGCGTGCCTGCGAGCGCCGAGAAATGCGAATTTGATGCGGAGGGAATTGATGTCACAGTGATGAACACCGCTTTTTCCTACTCACTCGCCCCTCTATCCTACACCGCACCATGCTCCTCATGTTCGATCTGGACTGCGGCTTCTCGCCCTCGAAAAGCTTTCGTCGCATATGCACTCGCCTGACAGCGCCGTGTTTGACTACATTGTGATCACCTCACGTTACTGGTATGCTGCGCGGCTGCCGGGAGCTGACACTCTCGTCGGTAACTATCTACTGCCGCCGCGTTCGAAACGTTCGGCCAATCTGGTAGACTGGCTTTCCCTCGGCGGCGGATGAGCCTGTTCTACACACGTAGAAAATCAGATGCGCGCGGCCGGCAGCGCTACATGAATTAGGACTCGGGGCGTCCAGTCAACGAGACGTGCGAGTCGAAAGAGGCCGAAAGACGTGCATCAGACTGCCGCCCGTGCATTGCAACTGCAAGTCCAGGCAGTGTTCAGGCACGCGATTCGAAGCTTGAAGCGCCGAGTTTCACACGCCTCGAGGCTTTTTATGAGAGTTGAAGCCAAGGTGAGGGTCGGCCAGGCGGTGTTGCTCCAGCCAGCTCATCCGCTCCCGTCATCGTGATTCGCATCTTATGCTGTCTCCTACTAGTCTCTTAGCATGGGCGGTCGGAGCCTGGCTCGTCCGTACACTTTGGCGTACAGTGGGGAGAGTGTACTTCACACCACTGCGTGCACTCCGAGGCCCGCCAAGCCCCAACCCTTTCTATGGGAATGCGCGTCAGGTGTGCACACCTGGCCATACCTCTCTGACCAGTCAATGGGTCAAAGAGTACGGAAACAACATCCTGTGTCGTTGGCTGTTCAACGTGAGTAGTTGTCTTCATGTCGCGAGAGCGCAATGCTGACCACGCAGCGCAGACCCCTTGTCTCTGGACCGCTGACCCACAGGTCATCCGACACGTGCTGTGTTCCTACAACTATGTGAAGCCCTGGGAGGTGAGTATTTCGGCCGCCAGGGTGGTCGGTGACAGTGAGTTGTGACGGCTTCTTAAACCTTGTACATGTCTCACTGACGCTATGATTTTTGTAGGTGTGCTGGTAGCTGAAGGTCAGTGTGATGACCTGCGATACTAACCGTGTGTTCACGTGCATCTGCGATATAGGAGAGAAGCATAGAGGGCAGGTCAGTAACACTAACAACGTCTCTGGTGTTCACTCGCCTGATCTGATCTGATATTCTGTAGAGATCCATCTTGGTATGTTGGGCATCCGATTGTCTTCAGGGATCCGCACTCAATGACCCTCCCAGAATCCCGCGTTCGGTGCGATACAAATCAAAGAACTCGCACATATCTTCGTCCAGAAATCCTTGGAGGTACTGAGTCCTGCATGCTTCGCCTTTGTCCGAGTACCTCGTCTGAGCGCTTTGCACAGCTTCGCGATGTATGGGTAGAAGAGATCGCTTCGCAGGGTGGGACCGCTCGGCTAAACGTCCTTGATGGCTTAAAGAAGACGACTCTCGATGTCATCGGCCTGGCAGGTGAGGCAATGCTGTATTAATAGCTGAATGACCTCTGAACACCGCGGGCAGGATTTGATTATCCTCTTGAGGCGCTCAACTCCAAGGGAAAACCCAACGAGCTCAACGAGGCTTTTACGCGCATCTTCACTAAAACCCCGCCGCTCTCTCTCCACCGAATCTTGGTGTCCATCTTCCCCTTCTTGGACCTCTTCGTGCGTTCATCACACACGATACCTATCTGGCAGGGCGCTCAGTGCGTTTTTCTAGCCTGACGAACGGAACAGAAGGGTGCAGGAAGCAAACGTGGTCATGCGGCGCATCGGCCTTAAGCTCATTCAGGATAAAAAGGCGGCCATATTGCGTGAACTCGGCAACAAGGGCGGCAACATCGATAAGAAGGACCTCCCGGGCAGAGATCTACTCACGTTGTTGATCAAAGCTAATATGGCCAAGGATCTTCCTGAGAACCAACGCCTCTCTGACGAGGAGGTTCTGGCACGTACGTGGTCCCAAATATTCTTCTCCTACGTCTTCGCTGACTCCTGGACAACAGAGATACCGACGTGGGTGCATGAGTCCTTCACATGGACATCAGTCTTTGAACTCACTCATCACGCTTGCCGACGTAAGCTTCTTGGTAGCTGGACACGAGACGACAAGCACGGCGGCAGCGTGGTGCCTATTCGCACTGACCCAAAATCCCGCCGTGCAGCAGAAGCTCCGCGAAGAGCTGCTCGCCGTGCCCACCGAATCACCGACGATGGACGAGCTCGCAGCACTTTCATACCTCGACTGGGTCGTGCGCGAAACCCTCAGGGTCCATGCACCTGTCACCTGGACGATGCGCTCTGCAGGGATCGAAGACGTCATCCCGGTGAGCGAGCCGTATGTTGATCGTTACGGCAAGACGCAGCATGAGATTCGGTGAGCATGTTGCACGTTAGGCATGGTAATTATGCGCAGTACTCATCGGACTATTGCACTACAGCATCGCGCCGGGAAACCGGATAATCACGTCGTTCCTGGCCGTTCATCATTCCAAAGCCATCTGGGGCGAGGACGCGCTCGAATTCAAGTACGTCTGACGCCGTAACTGTAAGCGGCGGACCAGCCTTTCTCATCTCAAACCCCTGCTCTCCAGGCCTGAACGTTGGGAAAGCCCTCCCGAGAAGATCTCGGAGATCCCCAGCGTGTGGAGCCACATGCTCACCTTCTCTGCAGGCCCCCACGGATGCATTGGGTACCGACTTTCGCTCGCAGAGTGCGTCCTTCCTGTAATCCCCGCTAGTGAGTTCCAAATACTGACTCGTTGTATGATGCCTTTGCAGACTGAGGGCGCTCATCTTTACCCTCGTGCGCGCCTTCGAGTTTGAGCTCGCCGGGAGCCCGGATGATGTAATTGGAGTCGGGATGTTCACGCAGAGGCCAGGGTTGCAGAGCGAGATAGCGAAGGGCGCACAGCTGCCGCTCATTGTTCGTCCGTACGTGCGCGCCTAGATCGTTCAGTTGCATTTTCTACGACGTTCTTTGGATATCATGTTTCACCTGTGGGCCCTTTAATTGTAACGAGGAAAGGCCGGGCTTACGACACATTACGTGCCTCACACACACAAGAATCTCGGTAGGTTGTCAGTCTGTACGGCACGCCAATTTCACATGTCTCGTTTTCGAATCTTCAACATTATGTAGCGATTTGAGTGAAGAAACAACCTTTGTCTTTGAAGGGTCGTTCCGAAGATCCTCTTGCGACTGCAAAGATGCGAGTACATTTTACGCCTATTCACAAGGCCTCAGGCTCCCCTTATGTACATGACGGTGA
Organism: Trametes cinnabarina; assembly: GCA_000765035.1. Classification (NCBI taxonomy): domain Eukaryota; kingdom Fungi; phylum Basidiomycota; class Agaricomycetes; order Polyporales; family Polyporaceae; genus Trametes; species Trametes cinnabarina. The sequence continues at coordinate 91,755 of CCBP010000116.1, read as the reverse complement.
CTAAGAGGCATCTGACTTGTGAGAAGTTCAAGCGAGCTCCCGGTTTTATTTGATTTAAGGTTCTCGACATAGTTTTCCTCCAAGTCAGGCTACCAAACCTGCTCGAATTTCCTTATCGAGGTCCGCGTCGTCGAACACGTGGCTACATGGCGCCCACTTGAATTTCGTGAACGACTCCGGTGGCTGAACCATCTCCAGACCCGAACGCACAGAGGCAAGATGCGATTGCCCCGGCGAGTACCATGGCAAGACCTATCAGAGCTGGAAAAAGTCTGCGGGTGGATATACGCAGATGCAAATGACCTAGAATCGACGAAGCTGGCGGTGTGCAGGGTATGTGATCGTCTGTACTCTGCTCAAGGCGCACAGTTTTTGTTCTGAGCGAACCAGTTAGCAGCCTGGAAAGCCTCGACGCCTCTCCCGCACGCGCTCGAGTCCGCGCATGCGATTCTTTCGGTTATCCTGCAAGACGGCACAGCCGCGATGTCCTCTTCGTATCTCTCGCTGCGCATGGGCTATGCCTCCGCTCTCATTCGACTCGTGAACGGCCTTGTCGATCCTCTCCAGCTCGGAGCGTACGCGAGGTCGATCAACAGCATAGCACAACAACTAGGACTCCCTGCTTGGTTTGTTGAACTGCGTCATGCCGCGACGCATGAGGATCTGCCCAGTCTTGAGGTGTTGCGCGACGCCGCACGAGAGGTATGTATCTTCTCCTGTCTTCTTCCTGCGAAACATGCGAACTTCAACTGCTGTATTCAAGGCAATGAATTGGCTGCTACACAATTACTTCTTGCCTACGTTGAATCCTTCGGCACCTTCCGGCGCACCAGCGCAACCTCTCCGTCTCCTCGAGCCTCTCCTGAAGCAGTACAAGACCCTAATGAAGGCAACAACGCGCGACGCCACGCTGCGCGTCACCTACCGTACGGAGATTACCAAAGTGATGCGCGAACTCGAGCGCTGGATCGCAGAGGCGAAAGTCGCCTCTGCCTCTTCTGTTAGCGGCAGCGGCGTTGGATGGGACGACGCGCAAGAGGACGGAGATGGGGACGAGGAGGATGCGCGCGAGAAGTGGGCGCTTGACAGACTCGCGGAGGTGCTCATTCGACGAGGTGTGCTCGTCCCTCTCTCCAAAAAGTGAGCACGGGCTCCGTCGACTTGACAGCATCGATTTTGCTGACCCACTGCGTCTGCGTAGAAAGAGGCTCTCTCCTGGGCAAACCGCACTCGCTCTCCCTCGCTCTTCACTGCTTATCTGGTCTCCCTTGCTTTCGCACCTTCAGACTCTACATCCCACTCTACCTGTGCATCTCGTCTCTGCGATAAGTGCGCATCTCTCCCATCGTCCGCCCACCCAAAATACAGGTTTAGCGTTCCAGACGGAGACGGTTTCTCTGTCAGACGAAGCCCCGAAAGCGGATCCTTCTTATGACCTCTGTCTCGCGAGTTGGGCGAAATGGCTCATAGACAACTGCGCGAGCGCTTCTGCCGATGCGGATGACGCCGAGGACATCCGCGATGCCGCCATCGTCCGCATCGTCTCCTCTCTCGGGCCCGACTCCGCCGCATCCGGCATCTCGAAGGCGTGAGTACTGTGTCTACCAGGTGATAAGCGCCGTGCTCTCATAACTGACTGTTGTCGCATTCACAGAGCAAGTGCGCTCCTGCAGGCGTTTACCGCAGAACGCCCGAAGCTCGCTACCGCGTTGTCTATTCTCAGCCAGACCCCCGCGCGATCATCATCCCAGGTGCGTCCCCATCTCCTCTTCTCAGCACGCCCGTTACACTCGAGCGCTTGTCTGATGGTCGTCCCTGTTCTGGCAGGCATGGGAGGATGCGTCCCTTATCGAAGTCATGGAAGGCCGGCTGCACGCTCTTCTCGCGGTCTCCAGTCCCGGCGGCGGCGAACACGGGACGACGGACGTGGAGATGCAAGAGGGCGGGGCCGGGGAGAAGGGAGAGACGATGCGGTTGCCTGCGGGTTGGAGGAAGCTCAGCGAGCAGGATGGGTGGCGGCCGGCGCCGATTGGCGTGTACGTCAGCTGTGCGTGAGTGTCGGGCCTCCAAGTCACTGTCCGTGGCAATCTGTATTTGTGGGCGAATAAGCCAGAAACGCCGAAGAGGGATAATATACAACCCTGCGGAAACGAGTGCGGTGACGGAAGCAGAGGCGAGAGTGACCGTGGTTGGGGATGGAGCTTAGAGACGATGAGGAAAATATGGGTACCAGAAGAGTAACAGACGGGTGTTCAATACGATAGAACCAAGGAAAGCCTGCACGGTCATAACATAGACGGAAGCTGACGAAGAGAGATGAACAACACGGCGACAAGGAGCCACACCACCGACTTCGTGCACCTATGACTAGGACTCCGACGGACCCACATCCGCATTGGTTGCCACTCTCCGCGCCTTCTGCGGCAGCTCGCGCGGCGACCTCCTTTGCCCATCGGGCGACAGTGGAAGCGGCCTCGGGCCCAAAGCGCGCGTCTGCTGTCCTTGGTGACCGTCCGAGCGTCCCGCAGCAGTCTCGTACTGCGGCGGGAGCTCGACGACCTCCGTGCCGTTTGACGTGAACACGGTGACAGGCGGCGGCCTACCCGCGTCGTGATGCACGACGTACACCTGCGAGTTGCCGCCCTGGCCGAGAGTAGTGCCGAGCGGAGAGCGTAGGGACGTCGACGATGGGCCGGGTGCGGAGTGGCTCCCACTGCCGGTGCTGGAGGAACGGTGGTGGTCGGTCGGAGAGGTTGGGCTGCGGAGGACTTCGCCGTGCTCATTGACCTGGTCGCTGCCGCTCCCGCCGTCGGGGGCCCGCCCTGGGCTTGCAAGTGTGGTGGATGCGCTGACGGGCTGGTGCATACCTAGCGTGGGCGTGTCCCCGGCGTCCGAGTACTTGTGGAACAAGTCGAGCTGTCCGGGTCTGCCTGACTTATAATGACGGTGTTGCCATCGGGTAAAGAAGAAAGATGCGAGGATGCCTAGGAGAGCCCCGGCGATGGCAGTACCGATGGCAATCCCAGCTGTTGCGCCTGCTGATAGAGAATTGGATTTTGATGTCCTGCATGAGGCTGCGTTGAGTGGGTATGACGGGAGAAGGTGGCGCATGCAGCGGACTTACGACTGCGAATTGAGAGCGTCATCGAGGTCGAGGCACTTGGTTGAACCCGCGCCGGTCGGATGGAGAGGTCCATTGGTCCACGCTAAGCCGGTGGAGTCCACGACGCTGACCCAGAACGGCATACCGTACATCTAAGAACATGAAACTCAGCATGCGCTCTACAGCGGTTGGCGACATGCATACTAAAGAGACTGTCCAATTCACAGGATCCATCGTGTTGGACGTGAGGTTGAATGGAGGATGCAGGGCCGGCGCAATCTATAGAACGGTATGAGTGACGATCGGCTGGAACGTTGACGCATACATACAGTGTATGTGAACGGCGGGGTGCCATTTGTCGGCTTCAGCTGGATATCGGAGCACTGAATGGCTGTGTCAGTCTCGCATATTACGCGCAACGTTCTGGTTGTGGACACCAACCTGATCAACCCATCCGTACTGCGACCACGTGCCGTCTGCAAGGGAGGCATCAACTCCGAGGGGTGCATGAGGGTATGTGAGGTTGAAGCACGTAGGCGGGTTGTTTAGGGTCGTGTTTGGTCTCTGGTAGACCGTCCAGATGTTCTGACATCCGCCCGTTACGCCATTACTCGCGACCTACGGAGAATCATTAGACGCGGCTGATGACTATGTGGACGCGTCAATTTACCATGCACATCTGAAACTGTAAGAAAACACGTCAGTACGAGGGCGCGTCGTAATCGAAGCGCCATCCACTAACCTGCGTTCCCGGAATGAAGGGAACAACCCAGTCCTGCCATTTTGTCAGAGTGGAATATGAGAAAAGAACTGACATGAACATACGTATGACAACGACGTTTCATCTCCAGCAGGGATGATGAAGGGTACGATAAACGTTCTAGGCAGTGGAAGGAAGTTGATTGCTTGATCAGTGGTGAGCGCAGGACGTTGAACTCACGACGTGAAGATTTGAAGGAAATAAGGAGCGACGGGGTTGGGCCTACGTCCTGTTTAGTTCGTCGCGAGTAAGTATGTTGCCGAAATAAGCTCACCCAGTCGCAGAACGGCGGCCCCAGGTTATGTGCAAAGTATCGCATTGTGCTAAATTCGTACCATGAGATCATCGTTCTCAGCGCCCGCATGTTCTGAAACAGAGCGACGGGGCATAATGCGTACCTGCCGTCGGGACCGGAGGACTTTGATCTGCCGTCCAGTCAAATAGGAAGCCCTGGGAAGGACATCGCTTTAGGATACTTTCATTGTGTCAGACAGTCTCGGAAGGTCGGCGTACCTGCTCCAAATACTCAACAACCTTCGCTGAGGCAGCAGGAAAGAGTGCATGCGCCCATAGCAGCGCGATGATGCTGGTTTGCAGTAATCGCAAGGATGGTCCCATCTGCATCTGCCCTCCGCAGCGTGTCCGAGGTCGGCGTCAAGTGGTTCGGATACGACGAAACGGGTCGTGAACGACGCGGAGAGAGGACAAGAGGGTCGGCGAGTCGACAGGCGATTCCCCAGCGATTAGAGCAAGTGGGCGGGAGCTTGGGCGGGGACGTCGGTCAGAGGGCTATGGTTAAGTGTACACTCATACGCTCCCCGGAAAACGGAGGCCATCTCTCTCAGGACACGCCTTGCGTTGCCGCCGGGAGCTTCGCGCTTCTCGGGCAGTGGTGGCTGCGCCGGGCCCAGATTGCCATCAATGTTGTGCACTCACTTTCCCAACAACCCTTCATCATGGCCAAAGCTGCCAGGGGTGGCCAGATAGTTTCTTGAACGTGGTCACCAAGGCGGAAACTTATGCTAATCAGTCCTCGAAGAACCGCGCGTGGGACAACTGATATCTTATGAACCTACTATGTATACGTAGCAGTGCGTGCGCAGGCAGCCTGCCACTCAACGCGTCTTCCTCACCGCTCGAGCATCCCACATGCTCTAGAAAAAATCCCACGTCCCTGGAGGTTCGAAGAACATGCAAGCTCTAGAACTCGGACCTATTAGCAGGAGCATACGAACGCCCGACCAAGTTTACTGCTGCCGGAAGGCGATGCGGCCAGCATACACTTGGTTTTGCACCACATCACTGCAAAGCGAAGATGCGCACTCAAACCCCCGCTCTGCTTTGCTGTGCCACACAGTGCCAGATTAGGACGGATTATGACACCTACAACCTCCGTGGATTCGACACTGATGTCCGTTGCGTCCGATGGGCTGCGCTGCCGCTATGACACACCCACTGCATGTGTCTTTCCACATACTACATTCGTGCGGAGAGCCTCTTGAGCGTTGCTGCGTACTACTCGAGTAGTCCGACTGGAACTTCTCGCAGTCATAAGCAAAGCCGGCCGTGAGTTGTGTTCCCAAAGTCTGTCGCGATCTAGCGCAATACCCACTGGCAGGTCAGAAAGCCACGACAGTCCATCCACGGCTACTAGCCACTGACTGTGAGCCAACCATCCGTCATCACTCGCGTGCCGGGTTCCGTTGCACCTGTAGGCACCTGTTCATAGCACGGAGTTGCCAACATGAGAACTTGAGAACTTCCGGCAAACTCATCTCTAAGTACTGAGCGGTAGGGTTGGGTGATCGCATTCACCGTGATTGCGCCGCTCACAGCTCGCACGCTGCCAGTACGCTGCGCAAAGGGACATCACGCGCGCGGACCAGACCGGGTCAACTGCACAACGCTCCGTTGCCCCATCTCCGTCATGCAATGCACAGAGTTGTCGACGACGCCCACATCGCCAAAGCGATACCGGTGCGGAGATTGAGACATTCGAAATGCAGCTTCGTGTGGCTTGATGGACACCTCGTAACTGGCGAAGCGGAGCAGTGGACGTCTTGGCATTGCTTGATGAAATCCAGCGTTCATGTCGACACGTGGTGCATTCTCTCTCGCTTTTTAATGGAGGTTGTTGTTGGGACTACGGTAAACCAGCACAGGTACGGGCAAGACAAGGATTCAGATGGATGCTTTGCCAACGCACTACAATACATCGCGGATCAATGTTGTGGGCGAATAGAATGCGGGTCGCACGGCTGCCAAGCTGGGTCCTCACATATGGTACCGGGCACTCATCGGGGTGACCGTCAGACTCTGTGCCGCGTCCTCGCCTTCTCCACATAGCCACATAAGCTGCTGCGGGATTATGTTGTCAGAGATAATTCGCATCGGTAGATGCCTGTTGGGCCCAATGTGAGAACGGCCCGTGTACCTTGCTACACTCTGTGACACGCTTGAGATTTTGGGAGGCAGCGCCGCTGTTGAAGATTGTACATGGTGGACGTTGCGATTCGGGTCCGAAGGGCAACATGCGAAGGCAGTCGTCTGTCCGAATTGGCCACGGGAATTCTCGAGCTGTCGATGAAAGTAGATCAGACCGTGCAGTTAAAGAGTACGAATGAAGGTTCAACTGCACCTTGACTACGAGCGTGGGTTCGATATAGCTGTATTTCTGTTGTTTGCAAACCTGTTGCGAATTGTCAAGCGTCCTGGGATTAGCCACTGAAGGGATTCTCCAAACGGCGTTACGATGCGCCCGCTGGATGTCTGCCTATGAGCGTCGCTGAGTATCGAGGACCTAAGCTGCGATCCTCCTAGGCGAAAATGATGCACGTCATCTACTGTATCATATAGCGACTATCAGCAACGCCCGGTAGCTGACGCCAGTGACAGGACAAGCGAGTTTTCTGCGCATGGTCCAGCGAAAGCAACGTCGTTACTGCATTGAGAGGAGATGCATAGAGCCGGTATTGTACAGAGGAGCTGCGCTGTGGAAGCAGGGGATAACGGACAGCAATCGATCAGCGAATGAAACCACAAGTGCCCAGTACGAAAGAGGAATGGTTGGAAAGGGCGTTGGGTGCGAGCGGGCGACATCCACAATATCCAACGGTGTAGCCTTATCCGCCATGAGTTGTGAGCAAAAGCAGGAACGCTCCAAGGAAGTTCCGCAGGATGATGCAGGGAGTGAAAGTCGACTCGGTCCTCAGCTCATTAGCCGGTATATCGCTGAGAGAGGTTGTGACGGAGGGCGGATGCTCTCCGAATCACCCGTCAATAGAGAAATAGCCAAGTCGGACGGCGGGCTGGCCTTGGTCCCGACCACGACCCCGATTGCGGCCTCGAGGAGGATCGGTCCTCATCTGTGAATGTGCGCTGAGATTGGACCCGCGACCGAATGGTGCTGGCTTGCCGCGGAAACCGCGATTCGCATAGTTGATACGAGGGAAGCCGTCACTGTCAACCTCCGCCATCTGGGCAGTGGTGCGTGTGGCGCCAGATGATGGGTACCGCGGAGTAGGGGAGTGGGTGTGAAGACTAGGACGGGAAGCTGAGGATACAGCAGCTGTCCGGTGGGATGAGAAGCCGGCGACGGGACTTGGCGAAGGGGAGGGAGAATGTGCTGGAGCGCCAGGAACAAATGAGGAAGCAGAGGGTGAGAGCGGTCTTGTCCGCTCGTGACGGGCGCGCCCTCGTCGCGGGAAACGAGCTCCCCTGGATTGCTCCTGTGAACCCTTCTGCGAATCACCGTCCACAACCCTGGGTGGGCGAGGCGGCGGTGGAGGGCCGGGGTCATATATTGGGTTGTAAGGTTGCCAAAGCTCTCCAGAGGAGGGTTCGTAGAGGAAACCACTGATGAAGTCGAAGGAGTACCATGACCTCTCTGGTACTGGTGTCATCGCCGCCGCCATCGCCGCCAGCCGGGTGTAGAGCGTGAGCCCGACGTGGCAGTCGTTTGCGGCATCTAAAAGACGGATATTAATGACAACGTAGATGTCCTCCAGGCGTTCGTATCTCAAGAGATGCACTTACACTGTTGCTGTCGGAGATCGAGAGGCAACTCCCAATTACTGGTCTGGACCCGACCCTTCTGCAAAGTGAGTTCTTCATATGTCTCGCAGAGCCGCGCGAGCCCTATAGGATTGCTGTATTTTCCTTTCCACCGAGCGTTGTCCACCGTCCTCGCCAGAAGAGCTAAATCCACGCAGTTACGGGTATCCACGTCGTAGTCGTGATACAGTTTCTTACAGTCCTCTTGGGTTCACTTTCGTCAGAACGAGCCGATATCCCAGTGTTAATAGTTGACACTGACTCTGTATTCCTACGCCAGCCTTAAGGACAGTCTCGTCTGCAAGCAACTCGCGCAGTTTCTCAGGGAAAGCTACAAGTTCCTTAAGCGCTTGATAGGAACACGTGCGTGTGCACACTCACTGGGCATATATGATACATGGATGAGAAGAATGAGGTGCTCGCTGGCAAGCTGGACGAGCGCGACGGGGTTCTCAGCCCTGCCTTTGATGAAGTTTGGCTTCCACTCGGTATCAAAGCCAAGGATCTTGGAGTGCAGCTGTGAGATGGCCTGGTTCGCCGCATCTACATTCTGAATGTACACGAGGCGGGTACTAGGAGACTTGGCCGACCACGAATAGTTGTTGTACACGCGAGTGGGTTGACGAGGCTGAATCTCGGTGTTTGACTGGCTCTCGCCGGATTCGGCAGTCAAGGAGGGAGAGACTGGACTTTCAGGCATCGCGGAACGCCGTCCAGGTACGTATCCCAGCTCAGCTATCACAAGGATGAGAAGCCCTCTGTCGATTATGGGTGCCAGACGACCCAGAACAAGAGAGCCAATCGACAGCTCCTAGCTGTGGTAGGTAGGTTTGGAGCTTCACCTGCAGGGCCAAGAACGTCTGTGCGATAAGAGCAGGAGAATGGAGGTGGGAGAAAGGAAGGAGTAAGTGCCGCAGCAAAGCTCGAGTCGGACGGTGGCTGCCAGTGCACGCCAACCCAGGCTCCTTCCCACCGCTGCTTCGAGGTGAGGGG
>CCBP010000116.1:43822-76103 GCA_000765035.1 Trametes cinnabarina | reverse complement strand
CGGCGTAGTACACGTGACTCGCGATAATCCTGACACACTTTCTGCCGTGGGCGCTTGTGTTCGCCGCGCTCATCGAGCTCGTCGTTCCGCATTATTGCAGCACTGCAGCCATGTCGTTTGGTCGACCACCATCAATATCCGTCGGGTTCTCCCCTGCGCCTCCTGTAAGTCCCGTAATTCAGCATCTTGCTTCTCGCCTGCTGACATTTTTCAGGACCGGGGCTCCTTCCCGCTTGACCACTATGGTACCTTTTCTGCACACGACCGTGGCATGACCATGGATCAACTGAACTCATGGCTTTCCAGGGGAATGTAAGCAGTACATGCAGGTGTATCTGGACTGCCTGAGGAAGAACGGCAACAATTCCACGCCTTGTCGGCATCTGAACAAGGACTACCTCGAATGCCGCATGAACCGGTGCGTACTCCCACAGTCTCTGTGAGTCCCCTACGTATCAGGCTGATTGACCCGCACAGCGGCCTTATGGAACGGGACGATTGGAGGAATCTGGGTTTGAACGGCGTTGGGGAGAACAGCGTCGCGAAGGACAATCCGAAGGATAGGCCGAACGCCCAGTAGTGCTCTTCACCAGTTCGTCCCCATGCGTCGGCCTTCCCTTCACTCATGTCATTTGCCATAGGTTATTATTGCTCTATTCACACTACTCACGACTGTACCGTCATAACCTGACGCCCTGACCGCCTGAGCAGACTGAGACGTCTGCTATGTCTGTCGCCGCTCCCACATCCTGACAACGGGTGGCACAGCATAGTAAGTACAGCAGTTGTCAATACCCCATACCTTGCAGCATCATTCTAGTACTTACCCGGGTAGGATGCGCTGTTCTGCGACTGCGCGGCTGGAAGCTTTGTGGCGTCAGGTCTAGTCAGGGGCATTGCTCGACCATGGCACCGTTGCTGCCATGTCGGCATGGCAGGCTCAATGCTAATTTCTTCGTGTAGTATCCATGACCGCCTATACACGCTGGCTGCATTTTCTTCAAGCTCTCTGCATGACGACATGTTTCCGTATGCATCATGGAATGTACGCTCCCAGCCCCACCGTGAGCGAACTAGACGCAGGCTCGGGGCGAAGCACGTTCCTCCCACTGATAGGCCTCCTCGCAACTTTCCGATCCGGCGAAACCCCCTCCGCGAATTGTGGGCGTCGCGGAAAATTGGCTATCGTGGTTGGCCGGTGTGGTTCCCGGAAAGGCGCGACTGCTGCCATTTTGGGTGATCCTCCATGAACGTTCGTACTGCATGCGCGCGCGACGAGCACAGGTCCCGCAAAGCCAGAGACGTCGACTGCCGCGCACGAACGTGGAACGTGGCTGACGACCTCTTCCCGCTTTCCCCGATGTTCGTGGGCTGGTGCACTCGGCAGAGCTTCTGTGTGGCCCTGATCATCTTCTGCGTTTTCGGTGCAGAGTTGCGGGGGGATTAGGCTCACGTATAATCTCGCACCTGAGGCCCGCTGTTTGCCCCCACTTTGCCCCGCACCTCCCTACAAGCAGCTATGTTCGCGCCATTTGCTCTCGTCGCCAACCTTGCCAGCGACGTGTACATGATCCTTGCCTCTCCTACTCAGGCGCCTTTAACTGCGTCCACAAGCTACCACAGTCTCTATGACGTCCAGGTCCGACCTAGCCTCGCCGACGAAATTACGTATTGATGGCTCCGCTTACATGTCGAGCAGGCACATAGAGGTGGGAGAGGAAACACGATAGAGAACACCTTGCCGAGCTTTGCATGGTGCGTCCCTTATATACTCATCCTCACAGGCGTTTTGTGCGCTCACTGTGCCTTCGCATGTAGGGGTCTTATTGATGGTGCTACGACCCTAGAGCTGGACAACGGTATCACCAAGGTGAATACTTTGTTGCTCCTGCGCGAGCGTGACACAGAGCTTCGGTCAGGATGGCCACGTCGTCGTCTGGCATGATGAGGAGATCACTCCAGCGAAGTGTCAAGACACTACACCTGCCGTAAGTACGTTCCCCCGTCATACGGCTGGACGCGTTGTTAACAGCCCTCGTGCAGTACCCCGGCGATCCCGACTTTCCGTACGTCGGCAAGTACATAGCCAACCTCACGTTGACCCAGCTTCGTACGCTCGACTGTGGATCAAAGAGACAGCACGGCTATCGTACGTCAAGCCTACAAAGCTCCCTGCACAAAAGCTGATGACGAGGATTGTAGCGATGCAGCTGACATATCCTGGCACGCGGATATCGACTTTGCAGGAGGTCTTTGACTTTGTCAGTTGCGCAGATCCACAGCACGAAATTCTCTGGAACATCGAGTCGAAGATCGACGCGCAGCATTCTAACCGAACTTTTGGCGTCGCCGACTTTGTGGAGAAACAATATGAGGTGTTTAAGAATACGTCATACAAGAACTCTATCACTGTGAGTTGTCCAGTTCCCGGCCTCCCATCGTCGACGTGGGACTGACACTACGCGAATGGTAGTTTCAGAGCTTCGATTGGCGAACGTTGATTGCTATGAAAGTAAGCTCTGCGAGACTAAATCTGGGTGCGGTGGCCTTGGCTGACCTACAACCCTCAGCAATTGGACAGTTCCATTACGACATCTGCGCTAGTAGACGAGTACATATCCCCTCCACTGTCCTACAATGCATGCGATGCTCATGGCTTTTATAGCGAGACGGCGCTGATGCCGGACAACAGCACAAGCCCCTGGCTAGCGGGCTTGCGCCTCGACGACTTCTCAGGCCCAACGCTTGGCGAGCAAGTCGCGCAAGCTGCACGCGCCATTGGCGCAGACATCCTCTCGCCGTCTGCAGAGTCGCATCAGTCTCCCGTGCCAGACCCGGACATGGAGGACTATGTTCCCTTTACTACGCGAAGAATGGTCGAGGAGGCGCACCGGCTAGGTTTGCTAGTGAAGCCGTTCACGGTGAGTGCGCCGAGGCAATGGACATGCGGTGCTGAGGTGCTGAACGCATATACCAGGTCAATCGGATGAACATCGTCGACCAGCTGCTGGACTGGAAGGTAGACGGGATCATCACGGATTGTACGTCACCGATGGTCGTCAGGCTTGCTCATGCACTGATATATTCGGACAGACCCAAACGTTGTGAGGAGGCTGGTGAAACAGAAGGGGTTGCCTGCGGCGCCGAAACTGCCCAAACAGCGGGTACTGAGGTGTCTGCAAGAGCATCTAGAAAAGCAAAGGAGGTAGAATAGATAGAGGTGGGCCATCGTTTGCGGCATCGGCGTCGACATGTATTTTCTACATGTACTTTTAGTGATTTCCTTGGATACATCTCCAACTCTACATACCCCAATACTGGCAGGCCGGGACCAAGCTGGTACGGTGTTTTAGCCTGAGATTGTGCATCCCACATGGAATGGGCCGGAGACAGTAGGAGTCAGGTTATTTGCCGCTCATCGCCGTTCATTGCAGCTGTTGTTACCGTACCTAACACGAAGTAACAACGAGCTGTAGGCCAGTAACAAGCAAGTCATTAAGACGGTCTAGCCATGCAGGCTAGAGTCGGCTAGCCTATGAGAGGGCAAGGATTGGAAGCGCCTGGGGCGGAAAAGAACGGGACGAGCAGCGTCGAGGCGCCTAATTCAGACTCCGCCCGAGTTTGCGGTCGTCACCGCCGACAGCGAGCTCGACTTCCTCCACCTCGCTCTACACAGCGCTAACGCTCCCCACTCCCCGCCATGGCTGCCGTCCAGCTCGCCAAAAAGGCCGTTACCGTCCCCCCGACCGTCCGCACGCTCGCCTCGGGCGTGCCTGTTGCGCCGTTCATCGACCTCAAAGTTCGTGCGCCCGCCGGGCACGGGCACGAGCACGGACACGGTCATGGTCCGCACTCTGACCTTCCCGCCAGGTGGGCGACCAAGGTGTCTCGGTCGTCGTCCCTGGGCTTTGTGAACAAGTCTTACACATCTGGTGAGATACTACTCTTCCGTCTGAGTTGACGTACCGGAGCGAGAACACCCGCTCTCGGCGGTGCCATTTTCTCCCCTCGGCGTCGCTGTCGTTCATCCTCGCTCACGGTGTCCACATTCTCGCCTGTATGCAGCCCCCGTCACTGGCGTCTTCCAGAAGAGCCTCATGCACACGTCCGCTGTCGCCCGCGACGCACCGCAAGTACCCGACTTTTCCAAGTACCAGGCGAAGGACGAGAGCCGGAACCGCGGGCTCGCGTACTTCATGATCGGCTCGCTTGGCCTGCTCTCCGCGTCGGTCGCCAAGTCTACCGTGACAGAGTTCCTCGCGACGATGTCTGCCTCCGCGGACGTCCTCGCCATGGCCCGCGTCGAGGTCGACCTCGCGTCGATCCCCGAGGGCAAGAACGTCATCATCAAGTGGCGCGGCAAGCCCGTCTTCATCCGCCACCGCACGCAGGAGGAGATCGAGGAGGCGCGCAACACGGACTGGAAGAGCCTCCGCGACCCCGAGTCCGACGAGCAGCGCACGAAGAAGCCCGAGTGGCTCGTCATGCTCGGCGTCTGCACCCACTTGGGTTGCGTGCCCATCGGCGAGGCCGGCGACTACGGAGGCTGGTAAGTGTCTGTTCCATGGCGCGAGCCGCACGGCGGAAGCTGATATTGTCTTTCGAGGTTCTGCCCGTGCCACGGCTCCCACTATGATATTTGTACGTATGCATTTCGTGGCATGATGACCGCTAGCTCACCTTCATCCAGCCGGACGTATTCGCAAGGGCCCAGCGCCTGTAAGTTGCTGCATGTAGCTCGTAACGAAGCCCGCTACTCATCACTCGATTGCAGCTCAATCTCGAAGTCCCCCAGTACGATTTCAACGAGGCGGAGGGCAAGCTCGTTATTGGTTGATAGAGTCCCATATCTGTAGAGCGTGCAATAATATTGCCTTGGCGGACCTTCATATCGAGAGTACTGTAGAGGTAGTCGTTCACACCGGGAAATGTTGTGACAACACCTGGTGTCGAGTGGATTGTCCAAGTCCGCTACATCATCAATATCATCATCATCCAACATCACCATCCTACCACCAGACCATCATCTACCCCATCAACCTCCTCCACCCCTCATACACACGAATCAAAGGACGACGCAGGACAGGGCACGCAGATTTGGGGTTATATACATTGTAGACAGTCAGCGGAGCTTGGACGACAAAAGCGCAGATCGACAGACAGTGATCGAAGCAAGGTAACAGAGTCCCAAACTCAACGCAGGAAGGCCGGGACCCATCAACGCATATGTAGCGGATCCGGTGCCCCCTCCCCCCCACCATTTGAGCCGGTATAGCACGAGTAAGCGAAGCGAGGTAACAGAGACAAAGTTCCAAACCCAACGCAGGAAGGCCGGGACCCAGTGCCGCAAATCTAGCGGTTCCAGCGCCCCCTCCCACCCACCATTTTGGGCCGGTTAGCACGAGTACAGACATTGTGGTTATTTCAGCTTTTACGGACGGACGGACGGATACGAGACAGAAGAGGGAGAAAAGCGCGAGAGTATCAAGACAAGCCAAGACGGGCACCATTCATTGATAATGATTGGCATTGAGCGGGAAACATAGACGTAGAGAGCCGCTCCTCGGGAGACACGCATGCACTGGCGGAGGACGACGGGAGTAAGGCGATGCTCATCTCCTGAGGATAGGCCCCGTAGCACCCCAATATCTAGGTGCGCCTGTAGCTGCTGGCAGGCTCGGCATCGCGAGAGCTGCGGGGCGGGGCATAGTCCCTGGTGGTACCAGAGCCACGAGTAGGCGGGGGAGCGCCGCCGCTGGTGCTGGAATAACCGTTGCCAGCGTAGGTTCCAGATGTACCGCCGGTGTATGCGGCGGCGCCAGAGCCAGACTCGTAGCGCGAAGACTCGTAAGGAGCGCCAGAGGCAGAACGAGAGGGAGGGCTCCTAGAGCGAGCGCTACTGTGAATGAGATGCGTCAGTTGGACTTTAAAAAGTAGAGAATGACGAGCGCACCGGTAACGCGTGGCTTCAGCACTGCCGGAACGGGGAGGGTAGTCCGCGTAGCGAGCAGGAGGCGGCGAGACAGGTCTTCCTCTAATCTCAGCAGCAGGTGGGTAGTCACTGAGCAAGCCGTAAGAGAGCGGCGCAGCCAAGATCATGTCACAACAACATACCGAGCCGGCGGACGGTCATAGTCATCACGAGAGCGAGCAGGCGGAGCACCAGGCGGGGTCCTAGGTCTCACAGAGGCCACGGGGGGTAAGAGCCGTACCTATCCGCAGCGGGAGGCGCCCTGCGGTCGTAACGGTCATAGTAATCCCTAGGCGGCGGAGGAGGATATCCACGAGGCGGGTAGCCAGAGGGAGGAACAGGTTCACCTTCAGGGTAATACCCACGGGCATCGTAGCGAGCCGGAGGCAGAGGAGGCGGCCCTCTCATCCTGTAATCATCGTAGTCCCTAGCAGAGCGGGCAGGCACCGGGGGCGGCGGATAGTCCCTGGGAACAGGAGAGGGAGGACGCCCGTAGGCTCTTTCTCGGCCAGGAGGCGGCGGCGGCGGCGGGTAGTCATAGTAGCGCGGATCCCTGTGAGGATAATAACCAGGATAGTCGCGGTAGTAGTCGCGCGGAGGCGGCAAGTATTCCCTAGGAGGGTGGATGCGATCAATAAGAGGGGCATCCGTGGCACGGCGTCTAGAATTGTAAGTAAGCGACTCAGCACTTTGACCCTCCAAAACCGACTACAGACTACGTACCCTGCAGCAAGGTTAGGGCACTCCCTAGGCAGAAAGAACCACGTTAGCTCCGGAGACTCGAATGACTGAATGCGTGGTTGCCCACCTGGCCCAATGACCCATTTGGCCGCATTTGAAGCATGCTCCAGGGTCTCCGCTGTACTTCGCAGTCCTTCCTCCGCCATGAGATATCTCGACACGTATCTTGTTTCCCATGAAGTATCCCTCGTGATACTTCGCCACGCTCTCTTCCGCAGCCTCGCGGTTGTCGAATTCCTAGAGAAAGAGGAATCGGTTCCAGAACCCTTGTAGGCGTTAGTTGACTGTCCACTCACCACAAAGCCGTACCCCACTCTATTCGCACGATGTACAGCCCGCTCAGTAAGCGCGTCACCCCGGCGCGTTAGTACAGAGAATTGACGTACTTGAGCTCGATGTTCACAATGTTACCGATCTTGCCAAAACAGCTCTCTAGATCCTCTTTGCGAGTGTGTTCCGGGAGCCCACCGATGTAGACCTTGTTCGGCTGGGGACATAGGGAAGACGATGACAGTGTCCAGAAAAGGAGTGTGTCATGAGAGGCGGAAGCCGTCAGCAAACGTGAAACAACCAGGAAGGCAGCAAGCAGGAAGCGAAGAAGACAGGTGAAGAGAGACGCTCGAGACAGGGGCACACGAGGTTGAGATAGCCCTAGCCCATGAGACAATGCCTTCAGAGTCAATGCAACGCTGCACGGAAGCGAGTCTCCGCTGCAGCACATCCCACCACAGGCGACGGTTGCCATGTCACAAGGTCCTGTGCGCGTGTCCTTAAATCGAACGAGGCAACATGGCAAGCTGCGGCCACGGTGACAGAGTAGTAGTAGACGATCATCGTAGACAATCATGAGAGGCAGCGAGGTGCCATGCAGCGCGAACATGACGTGTCAGCTGAGGCAGGCGGCAAGCGGGCAGGTGGGGCGAGCAGGGCGGTGACGGGCCAGGCTACGATGCGTCCAACAAAGCGCATAGACGAGGGTAGGGAGGGTACAAACTGAGCACAAAAACTGGGAGACCGGATAAGCACCTTGATCAGCTTCTCGCCACGCTGAGCATTGTCGGCGCGCGCGACAGCGCTCTCTGTGGCACTTCCCGCCACGGAGGCAGGGGCGGGTATAGTCTGCGGACTCCTGACTGGGGGCGCCGCGGTCGTCGACAGGGTTCGATGCGCCATTGGCGTCCATGTCGCCGCCAGGGCCCATGTGGTCACGGGCAGGCTCGACGTCCATGGCGGGGTTGTCGGTATTCGAGTTGTTCCACTTGCTGGGGTGCTGTTGTGCGTGTGCTTGTTCGTCGCTGAGGGCGGTGGTAGCCGCCATGTACTCAACACGGCGGAGGATGGTGATGGTCAGAGAGAGAACGAGTCTGGCCTGGACGCGCGCCCCTCCAACTAATTTTCCCATGTCACATTATTAGACGCCCATAGGTAGCACCAGCGCTAACCACACAGTCCACCATGCTGCAGCCTGCTACCCCGCGTCTGGCAGTGTTCGACTCCAGACTCGTTCTCTCCGGTCGAACCACAACCACATTCCATCTAGATCGAACGTCGAGACAATCACAGGCCACGGCGACCATAACCCTGTTATGAACTGTCGACATCGTGCATGGAACACTAGACCATGAATGATGGAGACTCTACGATAGATGTACTACTCTAGTAGACAGATTGCATGCATCGCGGTATGAAGCTGAAAGCGAGGAAGCCGGTCTGCAACTCCTAATGTACTGTACGCATACGCACGCCACAACAAGCTCAAAACTTCTACTAGCAAGAAAGGAAGCAAACTGAATCAATTGTTGAAATACCGGCGGATATATTATATACCTAACTATGTACAGCCCGCGAACGCGAGGTGAGGCCTTGAGGAGTAAGGAAACGCATGGTTGTTGACTACGATAGTGGACTCTTGACGGAGGTGATATCTCCGACATGCCCGATATGGGCACCTCAAGTGTCGTATACTTACGGCGTTGAGTAGCAGAGATGGGCAAGTTCATGGGTCTCCACGAGTTCGATATAGACCAGCAGATGCCGAGGGCTATGCGTATGGACTGCACTGCATTGAGGGAGAGCCTGGAGAGCTGCGCGATGCGAATCGAGCTTAGCTTGTCATTGCATGCATACTATGATTGACCTCGTTGTTCTTGAGGCGTCAGTATCCCTCGGGCTTGTGCGTGAGAGCGAGTGGGCGACAACACGACGCTCTTGCAACCAGTCTGGGCATTATCAGCGGCGAGGGAAGGCACAAATCGTTGCCAATCTCAAAAAAGAGGTTTATCTTATATCTAGTAAAATACCGTCGCATTGCGCTCTTATTAGGCGCCTCTTTCGGCATATGTATCGCTTGAGAGAGAGAGAATATCAATTTCGGCAGTGCGCAAGCGCACGCCACGACGTTGCAGCCACTGGCCACAACCAAATATTCTGTGGCTGGCTATGCCTGTACAATCTTGCTTTCATTCTACCACCATCTCGCTGTTCCCATTGCTTCTTGCTTTGTTTTGCTTTGCTTGACCCGGCCTCGCAGTACCTAACTTCTTCCGTTTCGCACCTCCCTCTCAACTTCGCTCAAAGCGCATCCGAAAGGGAAGATGAACGCTGTTACCGAGCATTTGTCCAGGAAGTTCATCGGTGCAGTGGAGGATGAGTGGCAGCTATACAGGTAGGCATATCGTCTTCGCCGGAGCATCATCCTGTACTGTCCCTGACGCTGTGGTACAGCAATAACTCCGCCGACTATACCATTGGCTCTCCCATCGGTTTCGGAGCCTCGTCTATCGTCTATGCTGCACAGTACCGCCCTACGGATGGGGGCGCACTCATTGCCTGCGCTCTGAAGGTCCTCGATCTCGACCGCCTTCCACCTAGTGCTCTTCGCCTCCTCCAGAATGAGACTCAACTTATGTCGCTATCGAAACACCCTAACGTTCTCCGTGTCCGAGGCTCCTGGGTGGACGGCCACAAGCTGTACATCGCGATGCGCCTCATGAATGCCGGAAGTGTTGCGGACGTGATGCGATATGCCTGGCCAGCAGGGCTCGAAGAGGAGGTCATCCGCTGCATTCTCAAGCAGGCGTTGCAGGGGCTAAAGTGAGGCTCACATTGTTCTGTCATGCGCTCTTACAAACCAGTGCTTCCGGCCCTCGTATCCGTCTTACCAACGCGCAGCTATCTGCACATCAATGGTCTCATCCACCGCGATGTGAAGGCGGCCAATCTCCTGATCGATGACGACGGCACGGTGCTGCTGGGCGACCTCGGCGTCGCCGCGTTCTTGTGGGACCACGACGAATCGCCGGTGCTGCCCGCCGCAAAGTCGCGCGCGATCAATTTCGATCCGGGTTCGCGCCAATCTCACGGGCATGGACGCGCACCGCCTGTCATCTCGCCTGTACACCGTCCGTCCATTCTTGGAAAGCGCAAGTCCTTTGTAGGCACACCTTGCTGGATGGCGCCGGAAGTGATCAACGGCAAGCAGTACGACGCTTCTGCCGATATCTGGTCGTTCGGCATCACCGCCGTCGAATTGGCCCAAGGCCGTGCACCGCGCTCCCGCATGGATCCTCACAAAGTCCTCCTCATGACAGTTACGGACGAGCCCCCAAAGCTCGAGCGGAATACAGGCCCGCACAAGTTCTCGTCCGCCTTCGCGGAGGTAGTTGCTCTATGTCTGAACAAGGATCCATCGAAGCGGCCGACTGCGGCAGAGCTATTGCAGACCAGTTTCTTCAAGAACGCGAAGAAGCCAAGCTATCTGTGCAGCACGATTCTACGTGGACTACCGCCACTCACCGCGCGCCAGGAGCGTCGCAAGCAGCCTTCAATACACACCCACGCGACAATGGATAGTTGGGACTTTTCCTCGAGCCTCCCTGCGTCGCCCACGACGTCCGTCTACAGCCGGACGTATCGTCCGAAGAGTACGGTTCCGCCTGACAGCGTATTCGAGATGGAGGATGGCGCTGGTGTTGCTGGTACCGCGGGAGGGGATGAAGTCGATGGAGACGACGCCGCTACCAATGGCCGCAGCGTGGCGGAAGCTTATGCGCTTCACATCCGCGCGCGTCATCGTAGCAGCCTCTCGCGGACGCTGCGCTCCTCGCACTCCCGAAGTCGCTCAGGCTCAAGCCAGTCTCTGCATCACTCCTCGCGTCATCATCTCGATGACGACCAACCGCACACGATTGACTCGATTAAGGAAGTCGTCATACCCGTATCGCTCGAGGATGACTCAGACCCGGATGGCGAGGGTATCCCAGTCATGGCAAGCTCGCCGAAGAGCGCGCACAATCTTGTGACATTACATATCCCGCCCGCACCCGCGCCCTCGACGTCCCCGTCGGGATCTTCGCATTCCTCCGCGTCGGTCATGTCTTCGTCTACCACGCCATCTGGATCGGCATCCGGTCCCTCCACACCCCCTGCATCCTTCATCGGAAATGCGAAGTCACAGCCAGTCAGGCTGTGGCGCAAGCTCGCGGGGAAGTTTGAGTTTGACTCGGAGAAGGAGAAGGAGGAGAAGGTGCCGCCTGTAGCTCCGACGGTTGCTGCTGCTGTCCCTGCTCCGACGCCCACGCTGAAGAAGGCGTTTGGGAGCGTTCTGGCTCGGACCGCAAGTCGATCTGTATCTTGTGAGTCACATACTGTAGCTGTCAAGCCGAGTTCATGCGCGCTGATTCTCAACGATGTTGCAGATGCTAAGCAGGGAAGATCATGAGCGACCATCCAGACCTGTTGACCTGATGATTTTCTCCTATGCCCCAGGATCTATCCACTAGCATTCGACCGACTCTCGGACTCGTTTTGCATACTGACCACTGCTGAAGCTAGTCGCAGTGTATCTTGTATTGTAGGTGATTGCTTCAGCTTGAGTGTACTTGTAGGACCCGCTGATATCCCGTACTTGACCGCTATGATGATGCATACAGTATGTACAGTACGTCCCGGTTGCGCAGTAGCGCGCTTCTTGGAGTCGATACTTCACGAATCCTACGATTATCCATCAGTAGTGTACTCAAATTGTGAGCTCTTTTGAGATCTCCGACGCTCAGGTACGTAAAGAACTCTCAAACAAACAGCATGGACTGTCTTGGAGGTGACGAACTTGTGAGCTTGACATGAATGGGCGCTAGATTGAGGTGGTTAGCTGCATGTGACGTCGAACCACGTGTTTTGGGTAGTTGATTTGTTGGAGGCGTTAGAAGGCTCTCTCTGCTCTCTGCTCTGCTCGGCTGAGATCCAGTCTCAGTCTCTTCTGCTCCCTGCACACGCTCCGGGCTCAATCCACTCTCATCCTCTTACCATCACCACGGATACTACTCCCATGTCTTCCTCTTCGGAGGCCGCCGCGGCTGCGGCCAAGGCTCCCGCTATGGACGCTGCGCAGAGCGCGACCAACCTATTCGAACTCCACCTCAAAGTACTGGCCGATTCGTACCTCGCTTTCTTCCAGGAAAGGTGCGTGGTGACACCACTAGTGTCTGTAGGGATCTGTAGGCTTATTGGAGGGGAATATCCAGAAAGAGAATAGAGGAGCAATAGTAAGCCATTTGTCAAACCCCGCATCCTTCGCTTATGTCGGTTAAATCGCCCCTCCCAGTGTGGCGGCTCTGCTCAAGCTTCATCGCAAGGCAAAGTCGGTCGATGCGTTTCTGGACGATCGAATTGACTTGAGCACCACGCGCGTCGTATGGAACGATATCACCGACAATGTCGAGCGGGGTACGTCTCTTCTCTCTTTCTCCGACATACATCCCCAGATACGAGCCTTGCGGCTGTAGAGGCGAGTACGCGAACCGCGTTCCTCGAGAACCTCGGCACCAATGTAATAGACCCCTTGGCCAACTTCAAGGTATGTACCTCGCCGCGTCATGCGGGGTCGTAGCTGAATGCACAACTCGGGTGCTACTACGACAGGAGGAACAAGATCGGATCCGTAAACGCATCCGGGAAGACCTGAAGGACGCGATCACGGCGCACGCCGACTTCGCAGAGAATGTCCTCCCGCGGCTGAAGCGGAACTATCTCAAGAAGTGCCAGGAAGCCGAAGTCTGTATACGATTCCAGTACGCGAATCGAAGGTGGGATCACACTGACATCTCGTGCAGGAATACAAGGCGGCAGCAACTGCACCCCTCTCCCCGACGTCACCGCCAGACAATCACCACCACCATATGCCGCCACTTAGCAAGCCGCACTCGCAGGGTGCCAACGGGACGCGGCCGGTAGTCACTGCCCCCCAGCCCCTGCGCCCGCTTGACCGCCGCCCGTCAACGAGCGCACACGCGCATAGAAACCGATCACCCTCGGCGTCCACGTCCACAGCCCTCCAAGACTTGGCGCATCAAGGCAAGAAGCAGCTCAACCAGCTCATGACTTTCTTAGACAAAGGCGGAAACGTCCGCGATGGCGGGCGTTCTGATAACGCTCTGAGATCGGTGCGCGCTAAGCGTGAGGCTGAGGAAGCGGGTGGGTGCCATTCACAGTATCTGTGCCGTTGTCGGGGCGGGTTCAGGCTCATCATTTACTTGCAGATAAGGAGTATAGGAAAGCCGTACACTGGCTTGAGACGCTTCGTATTCGCCGAGTCAAGTTGCTGGAGTCTGGATTCAAGGTAAACACTTGACAAACATACGGCCCGCTTGGCTCACAGCTGACATCTTGCAGTCTGTCGAATCATTCGTGCGAGAATCATCGGAGACTGTGAAGAAGGCTATCGAAGTTTACATAGACAACTTGACGTAGGTTTCCCTGCTTTCACGAGTCCACGCCTATGACTGACGTCGTGCATCTCCCGATCAGTGCTGCCGCGGCAACTCAGAGTCATCTATGCGAACACGGGCGACGGATGGTCGACAAGATCGTCCCCCAACGAGACAGCGCCGCCATTGCGGAGAGCATCCCGCGGATGCTCGCAGCGGCAACCCCGAAGCCCGTCTACTATTACAATTACAACGTGGGCGAATGCAAGGACCTAATCTTCGGAGTCAGCCTCGTGGACTACGCCACAGCGAGAAGCCTGCCAGACGGGGAAATTCCAAAGATTGTGCGGATATGCATTCAAGATATTGAGCAGCGGGGACTGGACGCTGAGGGTATCTATCGGGTAAGTGGCGGCATTCCGCAGCTTATGGATGATAATATTAGGTTGATGCTGAACATTATGCCTAGGTATCTGGCAGACACGCCGCTGTACAAGAGGTAAGTCCCTTTTCCGCCTTTTTCGAGGTTCTGTCGATCTCAAAGTTTTTCATCTAGTTGCAACACAAGATTGAACGTAATGAGGCTGCTTTCCAGTTCAACCCAACGACAGACGATGTATACTCGGTGTCATCTTTCTTGAAGGTGCGGGTTGGTTGTGTTGCTATCATATCATAGATGCTGAATATCTGGCGCCTCAGATGTACCTCCGAGAATTGCCTGAGCCAGTGTTCAAGTTCCCTCTCCAGGAGCGCATACAACATACGGAGGGTTTCGGTACGTCTCTTGTGTATATTTCATCTGGATCGTGATTAACAGCAAACCAGATGAACACGCCGCAACCAACTTTGCAGTTCTAAGGTCAAAGATGCGGAGACTGCCAGCGATACATCAAGCTACGCTGAAGGCGCTCGTGGAGCATCTTGCGAAGGTCGCCTCGCACGCTGAGAAGAACAAGATGGACGCGAAGAACCTCGCCATTGTCTTTGGGTCTGTGATTTTCGGCGAGGAGGAGATACCGAAGGGGGCAGATCTGCTCAGTGTCCAATCCCTGAAGGTATGAGCGCACCGTCCCTTGCGAAACGCGTCCGTGCTCGAACTGAAACACGTTTCTAGGACTCACTCATGGAGGACTTGATTATGAACGCTCACGTGCTATTCTCGCAGACGGCCTCTCCACCATTACCCTCGGCGCCGTTGCACGAAGCTGCACCAGCTGTGGCGTACGGTACTGCGTATACCAAGGTCTCAAATATGCCTCCGCCGCCGGCACCGACATCGCCTCGGCGGCATCACAAAACTGTGTCTCTGTCCTCGCCGCGTTCTTCCAATGACAGCGTGCGCCCTATGCCACAGGATTTTGCCCCGCGGCTTCCACCGCGCCCCACTGACAGCATTCACCCATCGCTGCGCGCTGGGTCACACTCTGGTTCTCCCGCACGCCAATCACCGTCGGTGCGCGTTGGGCAATGGTTCGAAGACCAGGTTCGACTGCCTGCATACGGCAGCTCGGCGTCCTCGCACGAAGGCAGCGCGAACGCGAGTGCAACCTCTGTCTCTCCTACTCAGCCCACTCCGCTCGATATCAACCCGTCAATATCCGCTTCGTCCACCGCTCCGAGCTTGAACGAATCTGCCTCGCAGTCACATCCCCGCGAGCCATCGTCGAAGCGGTCATCTCTACAGATACCATCGGACGCATACGCGCAGGAACGGCTCGGATCTAGCCAAGGGTCCGGAGGCCCGAGCCCCACTCTGATGGACATCTTCTCTCCGCAGCGGCCAAGCTCCGCCGCGGCGTCTGCGCGAACTCAGGAGACTGGATTATCGCTTTCTTCGACTGCAGCTGCGGCCGCTTTCGCGTCGTCTGCGACACCTTCGCCAACGTCCTCGGCCTCGTCAAGCCATCAGTCAAGTCCGAGCAAGCGCTCTGTTGGGCACGGGCGGGCGGCGTCGGATTAGGTCGCTGGTGACCAGCCCTTTTTTCGGACTCTGAAGAGCCGTCATGAAGTCCACGATGCATGGAACGACTCCTGTACGATGTAACGTAATGATATTCGACATGACTCTGACGCTTGTTTGCGGTGTTTTCTTGTCTTTACCCGTATTGATTCGTTCGCGACTTGGCCGCGGAGAGTTTGTTGTAGTCGCAGTATTGATCTGATTATCGTAGGGACCGTGGCATCTACTCTTACGTCCTCAACGTGTTTTGTTCGTGTTCGATTCACATGCGCTGGTCACCTCTTTTCCCGCGTCATGTGTGGCCGTACTATACCATGTAATGTCTTGACTTACTCTTATTGCATCCCCTTTGTGTGTGTACGCTGGGCAATCAGCGAGCACTCATCATTCGATGCCCTGCGGAAGGTGTGTTCGGTATCCGTGTCGTTACTCTTGAATATACCTGGCCACGGGAAGCTCAAGTCTACCATCTGAGACGACCAGCTTGCAACCAGGACTGATCACGCAAATAGGCTTGCGCGAACGAGGCGGATGTATTGAGTGAGAGTTCCATATGGTATTAATACGAGTCAACGGTCAGTACGGTCGCAACTAACTTGTCAATCGTTTTGACCGACGTTCCATCATAGCTGCCGTGCACACACATCCTGCGCGTTCCCCTGCCGCGTCGATGTCGAGCGAATACTGATGCATGATGTGAGTACCTTGTAGGACGCTTTCGGTACTTCATAATCACTTTCCTCTTGGCGGGCGATTATAAGCCACGATACCTTCTGTCTCAGCTTCTCGACGTTACTCCAGACCCTCACGTCCCTAGCAGGCCCCCGTCGGCCAGATAGCCATCTTCACTTATCCGTACGCCAAACGCCAGTGATCTCAGCATCGTACGGTTCACTGACCGAAAGCGTCTTTCATATTAACGACCATTCTCATTTTTTGGCTGCTTGCAGCAGATGAGAAGTCGGACCAGTCCCTCAACCTCTCGCGTTTGGGCCGCGGGCCGCACGGTAGCGACGCCCTGCAGATCGCGTCTATGGACAGTGACGGGTAAAGCACGGGTATAACTGTTGCGTCAGAATAGGTGGACCCTCGCACCATGGACCTCGAAACCCCGATGGCCGAGTGGACTCATGGAGGTGAATTTGGGCCGTGATCCTGGCGCATGGGGCATTGTACTGCATCGTGCTACAGACAGAGCTGTCACGGTCAAGCGGCGGTGGAACATGCATGGGCGACTTCTACGCTCGCTATGTAGTGGTACTGTTAGCTGTGCCGAACGACATGGGGACATGCCACGGACGCCGGTTCATCCCGGAGCACATGTCCCTCTTTGCTCCTTACCTGGCCAATCATCGAGTTCATAGCGTGGTGAGGCTTGCTACCGGAGGGTGCCACTCTATGCCCGTTCAACGGACCGAGACGACCATGACAGTGGCAGTATTTCCAACAGGGGGGTGAAACATATGCGCTGCTAGTACATGGTCAAGTACTCCGCATCCCACACAACGGGGTCAAGCGACACTCGAACGGCTCAGATGAGCTCCATTAGGCTAAGCCTCCGCCGTAGACAGGTTATCCGGACACCTTGGCGGAATGGAAACATAGTTGGTAGAAAGTGCCCGGCGACCAGCAGGCGATGGTGAGGGTCGAATAGGAGGATAGCTTGCAGACGACGGTAACGCGATCATGAGCACTTGATTGAAATCGCAGTTGGCTTCCTAGGGCTCCATAATCAATATCCAGTGCCGGTATATAATGCGTTCAGGAGGACCACGGAGATGAGCCACCACCCACCTCACGAGAAGCACACCTACCATTTTGGCAACATAGTATGTCCGTCGTGCACAACACCAACGTAGCTTGCTGCACTATCCCGGCTGTGAAGTCCGACTACACGCCCAAGGGCTCGTTCAAGTCGTACGCTGGCTTCAGCAAGGTAAAGATGGGTACTCTGCGAAGCGTCGTTCAGTTAGCTCATCGGCGTACCAGGTCTACGTCGCTGGTCCGGAGAAGCCAGGCAAGGTCGCCATCGTCTGCGTCTACGACATCTTGGGGTAGGCTTCGAGCGCTTTTACCCCACATTGGACCGCGATGTTGACGCACCGGATAGCTTCATGCCACAGACGCAGCAGGGCGCGGACATCCTCGCTAAGAAGTTGAACGTTCAGGTTCTCATGCCGGACTTCTTCGAGCCGGCAGGACCCTTCCCCGCCGAGAAGTTCCCGCCCAAGAACGACGAGGAGGGGGCCGAGTTGCAGGCGTTCTTCGGGGGTACGGGCAAGCCCGAGAACTCTGTCGCAAACCTCATCAAAGTCGGCAATACTCTGAAGGCGGAGGGTGTGGAATGGGTGGGCGCGTACGGGCTGTGCTGGGGTACGCATATGCGCGACACTGTTCTGAGATTTGGGCACGGTATTGACGGGAGCTCGGGCGCTTCTGCGTAGGACCTAGGGTGGTCATCCTTGCGGCGGCGGCTCCCTCTACCCCCTTCAATGCCGTGGCGGCAGTCCATCCGGCGTGAGTAACCGAATGCCAGTCTACTTGTAGGATGACCTGATGCCGTCTTATCAGAATGCTTCACCACGAAGACGTCACAGAATTAAAGGTGCCTCTGGGCTTGTATCCAAGTAAGGACGAGCCTATCGACGAGGTCAGCCATTTTCACCGCCTCCACCAAGCATGGCCCTACTCACAGGAGTCTACCCAAGGTCAAGCAGATCTTGGAGATCATCTCCAAGAAGTCATTCGCGGACCAAAACGACTACAAGCTCTACGGGGACTCGTACGTGTTCTCTCGCACGAAGCTCCTGATGGCTTCACTGCCGCTTCGATGTCGACTGACGGGCGACTTTCCAGGTCCCACGGTTGGGCAGGTGCCCGCGCCGACCTAGACGACCCTACGAATAAGAGAGAGTCAGTATGAACTGTCCAGTTCGGTTGTCTCCTGCTAACACCCTTACAGCTACGAGGACCTGTACGCGCGCTTGATCGCTTTCTTCGGCAAACTGAGCGGGATACACGCCCATTAGCGGGGCTCATTGTGGGGTTCATGACTGTTGCGGCGATGGATTTGCTAGTGATGTATTCGAAGAAGAGCGCGCTGCAGAGTATTGTACCATGTTGTCTTACGAAGAGTTGTGCAAGATATCTACTAGAGTCTTGCTACGACCGAGCCAAAGAGGTTACGACGAATCTTCGACTTTCGGGAGCGCACCCCAAATAACGTCCCACCTACCGCGATCTTGGTCCTCCAGCGAGACTGAGCAAGGAATACTAAATTCGACCAGATATTGTCGCAGTGAGAGAAGAAGCTGAAGCTGATTTTTATTGGAGGAATGTATGAGCTACATAGTCAAGCACTCCCCACACCGCTGACGATGGTCGTCTAGCGGACTAGGAAGGGCTCCGGCTTAATTGAGCTCTGTAAGGCTTATCTGCCCTCGTCCACGGGTACCCTGGGTCACTTGTAGCGAGACAGAGACGAAGAGTTGCCCAGCGAAAGAAACGCCAGACGATGGTGAGGGTCGAGTTGAGAGAAACGCGCAGACGCCGGCGACGGGCTACTTGTGCCGCCGGAAGTTGCCGGTGTGAACCTGATTGGCCCAAAAAGGAAGCGGTATATAAGATGGGACAGGCCAAGGGAGAGATGTCGTCATCGATGTTGACACGCTTGCGAGCACTCGTCCATCATCTCAACCACGCAAAGATGTCCACCGTGCACAACACCAACGTCGCCTGCTGCACCGTTCCCCCGGCCCAGTCCAACTACACGCCCAAAGGCTTCTTCAAGCCATATGTCGGCTTCAGCAAGGTCAGGAGCGGGATCTTTGAAACACGGCCTTCGGCTAGCTCATTCCCATAACAGGTTTACGTGACAGGCCCAGAGAAGCCAGGAAAGGTAGCCCTCGTCTGCGTCTACGACATATTCGGGTACGTTTGGGTCACTCCAGCTGTGTATGGACGGCGACGTTGACATAACGGCAGCTTCAAGCCCCAGACGCAGCAGGGCGCAGATATCCTCGCCGAGAAACTCAATGCTCAAGTTCTCATGCCTGACTTTTTCGAACCTGCAGGGCCTTGGCCCGTCGACAAGTTCCCTCCTCAGACCGACGAGGAGAAGGCTAAGCTGCAGGCGTTCTTTGGCGGCCCAGCGAAGCCTCAGGACGCGGTCGCAAAGCTCATCAACGTCGGCAAGGCTCTCAAGGCCGAGGGTGCTGGATGGGTCGGCACTTTCGGTTTCTGCTGGGGTAAGTTCGCGCGCATGACACCCCTGTGAAGTCGACTCTAGATGCTGACTGTTCTATGTGTATAGGTGGTAAGGTGACCATCCTCGCGGGCTCAAACCCGTCCACGCCGTTCGATGCCGTCGCAGCCATCCACCCTGCGTAAGTCATCCTTCATGATGTCGGATGTCGAAGGGGTTGCTTGACTTATATCTCTAGCATGCTGAACCACGGAGACGTTACGGATCTTAACGTGCCTCTGGGTCTGTACCCCAGCAAGGATGAACCTATCGACGAGGTAAGGCCGGCCCACTCCTCAGCATCACAGGCGAGCTTACATGGTCGTTTCAGTCTAAGCAAATCCTTGAGATCATCGCCAAGAAACCCATCTCCGACAAGAGCGATTACAAGCTTTATGACTCGTGAGTGCTATCGCGCATCTTGAGTAATCCTGCGTCAGCTGATGTCCGATTCTCCCAGGTTCCACGGCTTCGCGGCTGCCCGTGCTAATCTCGACGACCCCGAGAACAAGAAACAGTAAGTGACGGCGCCTTGTTTCACATACCTCGGCTGACCCCTGCGCAGCTACGAGGATCTTTACGCCCGTCTTGTTACCTTCTTCGGCAAGGCAAGCGGCACACACGTTCACTAATCTATACCTGTTGAGATCAACAAGAACGTTCGGAGGACGGAGCGAATGTGTAACATGTTGTACAATCCCAATATTCGAAACAACGCAGGTGTATCATGCCCTAGTAGCCGTGTGCAATCCGAGGTATCATCGCTATCAGCAACACAACGAGGTATTAGTGCAACGAGTTCAATACCCCGTCGGGGAGCTTGTCGTTGACCTTGATCATCCAAAACGGCCCTGCAATGCAGAATATTCAGCATGTAACCTGTCGATAAGGATATCGCCACGCCGATCATACCTGCGGGGTCGTCTGCAGGTCCATGAATCAGCACAAGGGGGTCATATCAGGAAAGCAGGTGCATACCTCGTTGATGATGCGCACCAGTCCATATACCTGCAATCCCCGCAGCGCTACATACGTGCCCTAGCTGCACCCCTTCCGCGCTGTATTCAAGTCGGATGGGTTACTTGGCGAATCTTGACACGCGATCATACCGTGGATGCGGACGTACCTCCACTGCATCCTCCCATCGTACGTGGTGACGAACTGCCACCGGATTGCACCGTCCGCGAGCGTGCTCACCCTCCCCCTGATCGACGCGACGCTGGCATGCGGGCCGCGCGAGTGGCCTTCGAAGTAGAGAGTCGGGAACGCGGGGTCGTCGACGGCCTCGTCTGTTACAGGTGCAGGGGAAGGCAGGACGTGTGGGATCTGGCTGGGGTCAGAGAAGTACTCGGACGCAGGGATGAGGGAGAGGTGAAGCTCGACGGGGCGGAGGGCTTCGTCGAAGGGGTCTTCAAAGAACGAGACGTGGTGTGGTCCTGGCGGCAGGTGGGAGTACTGTGGCGGGCCGCGGCTGAGTGACCGTTTCAAGGTGATGCAAGAATAGGGCAGAGATGCTCACGTTGAACACTGCGCGGTGGCGCGAACGACGGATGGTCGATGCGTGATCGTTTAAACGTCGAGCCAACTCCGGTTTACCAATGACACTCACTGTATAGGTCCCTGTGCGTGCGTCAGCTCAACGCGCTTTGCGGTACGACTGTACAAATTCGCGCACCTATAATCCATGAAGCATACAAAGCGCCTCCACTTGCCGGTCACGCCTGCCCAATCGTGCGGCGGCCGCTCGAAGGAGCCGACCGCTGAGTATGCGCGCAGGGCCTCCAAGGTGAAGGGAGGCTTCTTGTAGTATCCGAGGCACACATCCGACACGTCGCGCAACTTCAGACCTACCACGTTCATGATGTGCTCTATATGCTCCCAGTTCACGACGAGCGTGGTGCGGTGATTCTCCTCGCCTGCTACGCTCTCCTCGCCCGACGTCGGGATCGCATCCGATTCAGAAAGAGTCTCATCGGCGCCGTGGGGTTCCTCTTCTCCCGACGCCGTCCGATTTGAGTGATCCGCGCGCGAATACGGGAGGTGGACGATGCGGTACGGGCCCCAGAGGGTCTCGGGGTGATACTTGCGCATGTCGTACACGAAGCACCGGCTCGTCCTCCGGATCTCCGCCATCCGCGCACGGCTCTCCGCATTGAAGCTGCTTTCGTGCGAGAGCGCGACGTACGCGCGTAGCTTACGCCGCGACTGATGCAGCTCCTCCGCGATCGCGCCGAAGCGGGGTGGCGCGTTTCGGGCGTGGCTCCTGGTGCCAGCGCTGACGGCCGCAGGTTCTGCCAGAGTGTTGGAGGGCGTGCTTGAGAAGGAGATGGGTCGATCGAGGATGCGGGTGCGACGCAGAACTCGGTCGAGCCAGCGGAGGTTCTCCGAGCGCGAGAGTATCGTCTTGCCGTCCGGGCCCATATCGCTTTCGCTCATGGGTGCGGCGGTGTCAACTGCTGCAAGAAATGTCTTGTATGCCTGCCGGAGGAGTTCAGCGTCGCTGTCGTCGGACGCGGCAATGGCCTCTGCCTGAATGCGCCTCTCGACCTCGGAGCGCCACTGCGTGAACACGGTGGACTTTCCTTGATCTCCATCGGACGTCAAGTCGAATCTGAGGACAGGATGGCGTTGCGGTAAGCGAACCGCGTGACGTAGGTCGTCGAACGGTCGGCCGAGGTACAATTCCCGCCACAGGAACTGGTCCTTAGGCTCGTACACGAGTTTTCGCGCGAAGCGACACGTTTGCGCGTATCTCTACGACGAGCAGGGGATACGCAGAACTGAGCGTGAGTGCTGCGGCTTGCTGAAGAGACGAGTTGAAGGGGGCGTGAAGGGCCTACCGAGACGTCGCGCGGGTCGCTGAAGATTAGAACGCGCTCGATGAGTTCCGCCGGAAGAGAGTGCAAGGTGGGCACGAATGCTACTGGGCGTTCTTCCGAATGCTCTGCAAGGTGCTCTTTGAGCTCGGCAACAGATGCCATGTAGACGTCGTGGTGGAACACATTCAAGGGGCAATATCAAGTACCGTTCGCAAGAGGCATCCATGAGATGCTAACGCCGCTGCGTATGACCAATCGTGTGAATGTCACCCTGTGCGCGGCCCGTGGCGTTCGCGCGATAAACCCACACTGCGGTCTCCAGAAGGCAAGCATCCTGTATGGAGACATGATAGGATGACGATATCGATGCTTGGACTCGGCAGCATCATGAAACTCGAGTTCTCATTCCCTGAACATGCGGAGTGCTCCGGCATGCTTTCATACAAACATCACCTATCGTACTCATACAGGTTACCCGCTCAGCCGAAATATGTACCCCATGAACGCCAAGAAAGAAGATTCCTTGCGGCCGCTTGCCAGAAAAGACGTTGATAGCCGATAGCATCACAACGAGATGGGCGGAAAAGATACCAGTACCCAGCAGTATGAGCCGCTTGCCAGTCACCAGATACCAAATATGCGAATGAACATCAAAGATATAAAGATAGCGTAGGCAGTTCCAAACCGCAGCACACATTGGTCGACCTTGTTCAGGCGGCGACGGGGCTTCGGAGGGGCTCTAGAGGTCGTTGGGAGAGCTGGATAAAGCCGCTTTTCAGCAGAAAGAGCGCCAGTCGTGGCCAGTCCGGAAGCAGATGAAGTAGCCCCAGTCATGAGCGACAGCGAGCGGGAACGAGGTGAGAACTGCCAAGCTAGGACGGCACGAGAACCAGAGGTTGTGTCAAGACTATACGAAGTGCGTTCAAGCGATCGCGACAAGTGTCGACCTCGGCGAGGTGCATCGACCTGTTCTGTTGGGACACCGCTGACACGCCTAGCATCAAGGGCAAGGTTCCGATTGGCTACAGTGGACAGTGACACGGGTCGAGAGCGAGATCTGGAGCGAGAGCGAACCGTCACCTTTGAAGGAGGCGTGTTGACCAATCCGCGGTCGAGAGCCCTTCCACGCACATCAGCCAGGGTCTTTTCTTCCTGAAGCGGCACGGCCAGTGGTGACGGCTTGACTGAAGGTTGGTTACGGTAGATGAGGATAGGTGCCAATGGCTCGGCGGCATTGGGCTGATTCGGCGAATGCCCGGTGAGCGATGCTATGCGCGAATATGCAGTAGAGGGACTACTCACTTTCAGCATATCTTTGCGTTCAGCGATCGAGAAGATATGGACGTTTTGTGACCAACGGACTCGCGGGGTACGGGGTGGGTGAACAGGGAAAGATTTCTTGCACATGGCCTTCACTGAAGACAAGTTTTCCGAATCGACCTCCACCCAACGCGGCAACGCCGAGTGAACGTTCGACTTGCGTCGCGCCGCCGGGACATCTTCAGGTGTCATGAGGTTCGGCTGAGTCGTGCGGTCTGCGAGCGCGATACGGCGACCTTGTTTCTCTATCACGAATATGGTGTTGCGGCGTTTGGGCGCGCTGATTATCCTGGGCCTGGTGGGAGCATTGCTTGAACTCGGAGTGTCGAGAGATGTTGGCCGGATTCGGGTCTTTGGCGCCAGACTCTTGCGGCGGGCCTGGGCGCGAGTTTGTATGGGGGACATCGAGTCGCTCAGGAATAGCTAACGGATGAGACGATATACGTAGTACTGCTAGCCGCGGTGGTGGAGGTCAACAGGAGAGCGAGCTGAGCGAGGTTCAAGTTCGAGTCTGCAGACGTCGTTCCGCATCATTCGACATCACGTGTCCATAGCATCACATCCGCTTTCGTGGCCACACACTGGCATGCAAGAACGTAAACGACACCAGCTCTATGTAAATCTACACGTTTGGCCAAGCCAGTAGCTCCTTGATAAACTGCTTCGTGTCTGCTGCGCGCATCAAGCTCTCTCCCACCAAGACAGCGTTGACACCCTGTGCCTTGTACGACTGGACATCTGCGGAGCTCTGAATCCCACTCAACGCGCACAATATTACATCCCTCTCCCGGACCATATCTACCAGCCCACTCGTCGTGCCCATGTCGACGCTGAAGTCGTGGAGGTTCCGGTTGTTGACGCCGACCACCTTTGCCCCGATCTCCAGAGCGCGCTGCATCTCCGCCGCGTTGTTCACCTCCACGAGGGGTTCCATGCCGAGACGGAGCGAGTACGCGTAGAGCCGCGCCAGCTGCTCCTGCGTGAGCATCGCGACAATGAGCAGGACCGTGTCCGCGCCCCAGAGGCGCGCCTCCGCGATCTGGTATTCGGAGAAGATGAACTCCTTGCGCAGCACCGCGGGTCGATTCGGCAGCGCGTCGATTGCTCTGCGCACGAGATGCATGTCGACGAGGCTGCCCTTGAACCACGTTGGCTCGGTGAGCACCGAGATGACGGACGCGCCAGACTGCGCGTACAGGAGAGCCTGTCGGGCAGGGTTCACGAAAGGCGCGATGTCGCCTTTGGAGGGAGAAGCGCGTTTGATTTCGGCCATGAGGCTAAGTGAGGGGCTGATAGTGCCGGTAGAAGGGTTATCCATCAGACGTGCAACGAAGGAGGTCAAGGCGGGGGCTAGACCCATTTCTAGGTAGGCGTCGAGCTCCTCCGGCCTTGTGCCAGGAGTCGCTATCGCAACCTCGACATCTCGCTGACGCTGCGCGTAAATCTTCTGTAGGATGGTAGGCGGTTTGGCGGGACCTTGTGCGTTAGACATGGTGTAATGGTTGTAGCCGCAGTGCAGACTCTCAGGCAGTAGTCGACAAGGGGTTCGCACGGGAACTGGCAGAGTGCGTTCAGGTAAACCAGATTTTATTGACGTTCAGGTGGATATGTCCGGCTGATAACGCGATGGTATCTATAGATGGACGCCGCCGACCGTCATTTCCCACCCCAGCTGCTCGTAGGTCCATCCGAAACACGACCCTCCGAGCGCTGGTGAATGGAATCCGCACATGCTCCTATGCATCCCGGGCTTCTGATGAAACTTGTTCAGTACGTCTACTTCGTTTGGAGTCAAATTTATCAGCTGCTCAAATTGTGCCATTCAGTACCCTCCGCCCTCTCACAGGCGGCTGATGTCGGTACGCTCACCGTCAGGTTCTCCTTCATTCGCGAAGGCCGTAAGGTTTTAGGAATCACCGCTGTTCCACGTTGAACGGCCCAACTCAGCAGCACTTGCGCAGAGGTAACTTCTGCACCATGAGCCTGTGCGATTGCTCGGATGGTGGGGTCATCTGCGAACTTGTGCTTTCCCAGAGGCGTATAGGCGGTGAGTATTATGCCTTTCTTCGCACAGAAGGCTAACAGGTCGTGCTGCGGGAGGCATGGATGCAGCTCCACCTGGTTGACTGCGGGGACGACCGTCGCATGTGCGAGAAGCGCAGAGAGGGTCTTGATGCTGAAATTTGACACTCCGATGGCCTTCGCTTTCCCTTGAGATGTCGTCAACTCGACCAACCATGACACTGACTTATCAGTCACGCAGCGAAACACACCTTGCGCGAGGAGCCTCTCCATTTCCCGCCATGTCTCGATGAATGTCGGGGACTCATTTGGCTGCAACGTCTTGCCTGTCCGACATGATCTCCAGTTCAGACACTGGATCATGTGTGAAAGAGCGGACAACTCCATCATACCTGATTCGTCAAATGCCATGGGCCAGTGTATCAGATACAAGTCCACATAGTTGACACCGAGCTTCGAAAGGCTGGCATCCAACGCTGCCTGCACCCGGCCATGATCCTTCTGGCTGAACTATCGTGGTGAGTGGGAATACCGTAGCGATGTATTGTAATGACTCTACTCACTCCAACTTCGTCGTCAAGAAGATGTCCTCGCGCGGTACGGAAGCTTTCTTCAGCGCCTTACCGACAGACTCCTCGTTCCCTGATGACCGTGACATTGTTAGCGTACCTGTTTCCTGGAGTTTCAACTCGCGAACGACATGCCGTAGTTTGCCGCCTATGGCGACATTATCGGTGTTGAGTGTACAGCACCCACAGGCCAGGGCAAACACGCAACTCACGGTATCGATATGCCGGTAGCCCAGGCTGAGTGCGGTCTCCACCATGGCTGTAACATGCTCGCCCTCTCCAGCTGAGCCCATCCAGCATCTGATCGTCGTTGATCAGAGGAAAGATTCTGTTAACATGCTAGACACTCACCCGACTCCAACCGCGGGGAGAGGGATACCATTGTTCAAAATGAAATGGTGTGAGTTACTGGTCTGCATATTGTCGAAGATTATGCAGCTAATTGTCTTTGGGTAGGGAGCGCAGGAAATATCATTCTGTGAAATGCGAGATCAAGCTGCGCCCACATTCGACCGACCGCGAAGCCTCAAGGTTGCCACAGTGTCTCGTGACACAGCCTGTCACACAGGCGCTGTCCCAGTCTCTTCCCAGCCTCGATATCTGTTATACTAAACACTTTGCCGTATGTCTAGCAGTCCGCGGATGGGATATGCGCTCTTGACCTTGACTTCCCTTCTACAGCAACCGATGGACGTTAGGCATTGACACAACAGAAGATTATGCGTTCCTAGGCCCGCCACGGATGCAACCATGATGCCACGGCAGTTCACGGCTCTGGTGAAGTAGGCCCCGAAACTTTCATGAGGTTCGGCGCTGATGACAACAAGAGTTTCTCCCAGGACAGTTCATGGTAGACAGCGAGAACCCTCACATAGCTGCTTCTCGACTGTTGTAATATCTTTCGAATTGAGGATGTTCCGCTATGACGCGTATCCCTGACCCGGAACACCAGTATAGCGATGCTGAACTCGCACGAGAATAATCGACCTCTTACCGGCTTAGTGGATGCTAACATATAAAGCTCTGCGGGAGGCTCCTCGGCCACGGACGCCAGTAAGCAGTCAACATGCCATTCCCCCCGGATGAGGTGGGCGCGCTTCCCACTCAACATTGTGCATTCCCTCAATCTGACGACCTCTGCTCATACTAACTTAGGCAAAGCTCGTCTCTATCTTCATCCAGACCCTGCTATACGGTGAATACTTGAGCTTGTGCGGACTCCCATAGCAATTGTGACAACCGAAGACTTTGCCAGGTGCATACACTGTTGTCTTCACGCTCACCATATGGGTGTTGCTACATAAACGCCGCAATGCTAGTATACCGCTGAAGGACCCGATGCTGTGGATCTCTATCACCATGTTCCTGATGGCGACTGTTGTGCGTGAACATCCCTTCTCGAAAACCTTGTCATGGATTGCTGAACGCCTGCTCGTAGCACATTGGGATCAACTATGCCCGCATAATTAAGGCATTTGTCACCTTCCGCGACGCCCCTGGGGGACCAGCTGCATTTTTCAATCAGCTTTCTGAGTTCACACAAATATTTGGCAGCACCGTCTACATAGCACAAACTCTCATTGGCGATAGTGTTGTAGTGCGTATAGCTTATGCGCCATTCAACATCTTTACTGACCGTCACGATCAGTTGTATAGGTGTTACTTAGTCTGGGCCGACTTGCGCGTTGTCCTTGGACCTTTCGTCCTGCTCCTTGGAAGCAC
Source organism: Trametes cinnabarina (assembly GCA_000765035.1). Lineage (NCBI taxonomy): Eukaryota > Fungi > Basidiomycota > Agaricomycetes > Polyporales > Polyporaceae > Trametes > Trametes cinnabarina. Next base: position 48,032 of record CCBP010000116.1, on the reverse strand, counting down.
AGGTCTGTCGGCTTCATTGTCGAAACGTTCTCACGGCTGATTGTAAGTCATGGCCATTGGCAGCTTCGGGTGTCGGTATATTGTACTCATTTGCAAGAGTGGTCCCCGAAGCCGAGATCTTCGTAACTGAGCTGCAAAACTGGATCGTCTCCTTTTTCTCTCTCACTCTCGCCACCAACCTGCTGTGCACAGGTGAGGCGACGTCTGGTGAATCCCTCACTCCTCGAATCGATGAGCTAACACTGTTCTGAGGTCTTGTTGCACTGCGCATATGGAGGCTGAATCGTGCAATTATGACTTTTGCCCGGCGCAGCTACCGCCCGATCCTGTTCCTCGTACTTGAATCCGGCGCGGTATACTCTTTCACGCTGACGGCGCTACTCATCCTCTACAAGACTGGATCATGGTTCCAGTACGTGCTACTGGACTCGGTGAGTGTTTGTGATGGCACCGCTTTCGCGCAGCAGCAGGGCCCTGACTCACCGCTACGTACCCGTGCCCAGATCTCGCCCATAGTCGGGCTCGTCTTTTCCATGATAATCATTCGCATAGGGCTCGGCATTACGACAGTCCGTGGTTCTTCGACCATGAAGAGCGCTCCGGAAAGAACAACCACCGCACTTCAACAAACGATCCAGTTCGCCGATCCATCGAACCAGTCGTCCACGTTACAAACTACCGAGTACAATTTGAATATCATTGAACTTAATCCGCTTCCAATGACAGGTTCAAACAAGGACCGTGAGAGCGAGCACAAGGTATGCTACGTTACAAGCTGGCGATTGGACTGTAAATTTATACTCCGTCCGCAGTAGGATCCATACCTTACTTCCAACGACGCAACCGGGTCATGAGGCGACATTCATCATCTTCATGGTCCACGTGGACTGCGGCCATGTGCACAACACGGTCGGACGATTGTATCCACCTTCTGCGACGAAATTCTCCTGTGTAGGCTTTACAAAATCTATGTTATCTTCACATGCTCAGACTTCAGCATCGTTCCTGACGTCTCCCTTGGCGTTTCCACGAAACGATGTGCGCGAGAGTTGAATACTGCTTGCGAGGCCACTGGGCTCAACCAGAGCTGTCTCCCCTTCGACACTCGAGATACCAGTCGCAATACGATGCATTATGAGCGAGAACACGATTCCCTGCAGCAGGACACGCATGGTCAATCATTGGTTTTAGTGCTATGAGAGACAGAAACGGCAAGGACTCACGACTATGGCGGAAACCGCATCGAGCACAACGTACTGGAACCAAGAGTTGACGTTGTACAGTATGAGCAAGGCGAGGAGTGTGGCCGAGTAGAAAGCGCCTGATTCGACGATGAGAATCATGACGGGTTGAAGCTTACGAAGTCTGAAGGACAGAGTTGACCGATTCATCGCCCACACACGGTAAGCCACCAACGCTGCATGTGGTAGACCATATTGTTGTCAGGGTCATCTCTGTAGACAAGGGCAGCAGTTGCGCATAATATACTCACCGGTACAAATGACGTTGGTCACGAAGGTCATGGAGAAAAACGCGGTGATCCAGTGGTTGAGCTGGACAACGAAGATCGACGCCTGAGGGACGACTTTGTCGAACGAGTAGAGGATACCAATCCCAGTCGCTGATCTCGTTATTGATCTTCGACAGGTTACGCGCAGGAAGACACAACGTACCAGTGCTGCCGAGCAGTAGGGCGCAGGGAATAGCGATCACTACCATGTTGCGTTCCCATACAAGATAACACCGGTACAGCTACCCCATTCCAATGAACACCAGCTCTCTCACTGAATATGAACGGTACGTACCACCATGGCATCTCCGAGCAAGGTCTGTATGACGTACAGGGTGCTTCCGAACATTTGCGTAAAGTTGGAGAGCTCGTTGAAGAACGCTGCGGGACCACCTGGTGCATCTGCATAGACGATGAAGGCGAGTATGATGCGAGAGAAGTTCGTAGCCACATGCTATTAGGCGAGATCAATTGTGCAATCTAGCGTCGCTGCATGGGGCTTCGAGTGAAGTCGAAGGGCGGACGACAGCACTGGGCTTGGACGGAGTAGTGCACTTACCGTCGTAGCGATCACAAACATGAGTATTGACGCCAATATCATATTTCGGCGCAAATGGTTGCCCTCGCGCCGCTTGAGAAGCATGTGAGTTGTCGTGAAGAAAAGCGTAACATATATGCCTGTTGAAACAGTCAAAAGAGTTCGCCAGTAAAGACATGGTGACTAGTTGCACCATAGAGGATAGACTGGACAAAGATGGAGACAAGCTTTGACTGTTGGGTTGCAATCCAGTCATTAAGGTCGCACAAACCAAACGATATATATGAGCGTAGAGTGCCTGACGTACCTCAGCAGCAGAGAACGCCATCCTGGTCTCGCCAGAAGCTGCAGCCTTGGAGAGTCTTATGCCCGAAGGTTGGGTATATAGCGGCTGACGTGCGCTTCTGGGTGCCGTCAAGCATCCATGATTCGTGAGATAGTTGGAACACCCACGCTCTCTTCTCGGCGGAGAAGCTAGTCCTTGTGGCATGAGCGGCTGATGGAGAAGACCGAACGAATGCGCCCCTCCGGCATGGCGTAACCCAGTCTTCTAAAGCTCGAGCACATAACTCCGACGCCATTGACATCCATAGCGATACTGGGTCATATCACATAGTTCCCAGCTGGCTTGCAGCCTAACTCGGAGATGTCGATCACGGTCTTGCATTGCGTTAAATATCCGAACATGAACCAAGCTCATGGCCCAGGTAGGTAGTATGTGACCGGTATGGCCGCGCTCACTCACTCACTCATTGTAACCGTTTTCTGTGCCATGCTCCGAAGTTCAGCTTTGATATAGCCTTGAATTGCCGGTCAAAGTGTGCGACTTACCAAGGCGAAGCGCTACGTATCCTCTGAAGGCTGACCGTCGACTGTTATACAAGGACCACCGGGAGTCAGACAGGCCCAGATACGGGCTGCTCTGTGCACGTCCGTAGGCCTTAGCCTGAATTCCCTATGATCCTCGTGATGACGACTCTGCAAGATGCTCGAACTCACCGACCCCCTGTCTTCACTAATTCCAGTTCGTAACACGGTGTTTTACTTGCACAGAATCGCCTTGTCAACGATGTTGGTGATATACACAGTATGAAACTGAATCCCCCTCATACTTACGGTCGACGTGATACGGTCGGACCGGGTCGGAGTGCGTACTTTTTGAAGTCTTTTTCTGGCAGGAAGAGTGACCGAGGAGCAAAGCCTCGGCAATTGCCGACTGCGTCGTATAAAAAGAGCGAAACTCCAGAGAATCGCTTCCTCGCGACACGTCGCCAACATCCAACCTCGCTGGTCTCTATCGTTCATCCGGCGGTCGAGGTGGCGGTTTGGTACTTTCTCCCTCAGGAAGGGTGCGCCCTCGCGCGCCCAAGGCCGTCGAGGGGGTGGTTTGCCGTGTCAGAGAAAGGCGCGCCGCCGTATGTGGGGACGCCTTGATGTTGGGAAGTCAGCTCTCGTCCCCGACTGGGTGGGATAGGGAGCCTAGACGGCATCAGACAGACATTTCCGCAGACTCACAGTTCAGGAGCTGCATCCTCTGTCTCACGAGAGTGGTACGATGTGCAGTTTCAACGTTCCAGTTATGGGAGTAATGTACGTGGCTTTTCCTCGAGAACCTTGACGCGGCTGACGTCGGTGCTCACGCCTTGTCTTGCCCTGCAACCTTTCAGTACGTGCCGACCATCACTTGCCCAAATTTGCCCAGATACGGAACAGACCCTCGACCAAACACGAAGGTATGCACTTCGAGTAGCAACGCTGCAACAGTGATATCGGCGAGACTGCATGATGCATGTATGTGCCCGTACCATATATATGCTTTACAGTAGTACGTGCCATGATGACGAGCGAACGGCAAGCGACATGCAACATTGACAACATACACTACACACCATATCCAAACGGACAGGCAGGCGAGCCACGGCAGCAGGGCACCAGCCATCGGCAGGGAGAGTAGTGTACGTCAAGGCGTGACCGTACGCGCTGCGTCAGGCATACTTCGCGCCACGGTCGGAATGCATGTAAAAGTACGATGAAACCCAGGGCAGCGACTGTCCGCGATCTCAGATCTGCATTTGGCTGCCTGCAAGCGAGCGAGCGAACGTGGGTGCAAGAATGCATGTGCGGCATACGGGGCGTGTACGAGAGCGACAGGCGCGGAAGGA
>CCBP010000116.1:0-35650 GCA_000765035.1 Trametes cinnabarina | reverse complement strand
GGAAGTCAAACGTTCGGACCGTGGACGCGCTGCAGCAGGCATGGAAGGCGCAACTCACTGGCTATTCGCATCTCCTATTGCAGTTGCCTGACGTCAACTGCGGTGCCACAGAAGAGATACAGAAGACCACTCACGAAGCGCAAGGGCAAATGCAGACGAGAGAGGTATACGGGGTTGTGGAGGGGTATCGACAGCCTGGGACATGACTATGGCGTGTAGGATGCGGAGAGAGGGGATAGAAATGTGGAGAGGTCAGAGAGCAAGAACGGTGTCCATTAGACGGACGGGTGTGGAAGAGAAGAGAGAAGACGAGGAGGAGACCGCGACCTCGACGAAAGCCGGATGCGGGGTGCGAGCGGGGTTCTGGAGCGCATGAGACTCGGAGGATGACTCTGCTCTGTCCATGCGATTCGGTGAAGTCGAGTGTACGAGATAGCGCAAACCATTTCTCTCTTCCGATCAATCTCCTCCTTATCTCTCCTGCCCCGCACGCGACCCCCCGCACCGTCTGCAACCGTCCTCAACACACAACTATCCAACACGTCTCTTGCAGCGTCAGACGGGACGGCCTCTTCAAGCAGCCTTGCGACTTCAACCTCTCAGCGCGCGTACATACATTGCAGGCAAGTCTATGGTCGAAGAGCCCAGGGTGGCCACAAGGATTCCGAACCGGACGCGGTTTGATTGAAGCGCCCGGTCTTCGCTGATAACGCTCGGCCTCCGATTGGCCACAACCACTGAAAGCATCCTCGGGAGTCCCCGGACGACCCTGAGCCAGGGCCTGCAGTCGGCTCCGAACGTACCTCAGCGCTTTCTGCTCTCCACCCGTACTCTACTGTATACTACACCGTACAGCAACAGCAACTCGGCCGTCTCTGCTCAGAAGGCTCAATGTATTCTATGCTTGCCAGTTCTCGGCGAGTTGATCAAATCTACGTATGGCCTGACGCCGCCGTGTACGCACCTTCCCACTGACGGTTCTGGGTGGCATGAGCAAGCCGCAGGTAGAAAGAACTCCACGGTAGTCTCGTAACACGAGGGTTTGATCTCCGGCGTCCGAGGTAACTCTCCACCTTGATTGTGAGGCTCGATGTGGATCAAGCGAACATGGTCATCTCTACGGCTAGCTCGTCATGCTTCGTAGGTACTTGTCGCGAAGTGCCATAAGGCTCTCGAACGCTTGGTCGCGTGCGCTGGGACCCGTCTGCAGAGCAATCTGGGTCTTGCACAGCACCTGGAAGGCCGAATAGAGCAACCCCTAGATAGTCATCATCACACCGTCAGCTCAACTGGTATGTCACGTGAATCATGCGTCGGGGAACTCACACATGTGTTGCTCGTCATCGCTAGGGTGCATGCGTGCTGCCGCCAGATGGTCTTCGGCTGACAGTGCATAAAGCTCACAGGCCTCATCGCTCTTTCGCTTATCCCGCGCTGAATGGTCGTAATAGAGCCCCCGCATGCTACGGTACCATCGACAATCGGGCAGGAACGACGCGTGCGGCGAAACGACATAGAGCCTCACGAGTATGCTGCTGCGAGCTCGTAGCGGACAAAAGCAAGGAAAATGCTGTATTCCTCTTCGCCTAAAGGCTCTTCTATCAGCTCTTCGGTGCCGTCCAGGACCTCTTTCAAATCTGCCATTCGGGTCACGGGTGTGTGTTCTTTGCTTGTCAACGCTCAGATGAGATTTGGCGTTTGCCAGGCTATCAACAGTGCACGTACCTCAATGAAAGTCTCCAGTCTACGAACCTTCACAGCGCGGACGGCTGCTTCTTGAAACATCAGTCCTCGCTCTTCTACGGGAACATCCTTCCATTGCTTCATGCTCCATTGCAGGACCTCCAGGACGCAATCATCAAAGTCCAGCACCGCATCTAAAGCCCCCATTAACGTTGCCAAGAGCCAGCCGCGCACGATTCGGTGTCTGCGAGCGCAAGTCAGAAGGGGGCATGAGCAATGGAGCGAGAGCCATGTTGGGCGATCGCATACCGTACGGTGATGGATAACGACCTACGACGCGAGACGTCATCCTGGGAGAGCCGGGCCGTCGCTTCACGAATGACCCTTTGGAAACAGCTTTCGGCCCATCCTCCATCGTGTACGATCTCAATGCGCGCTTTCCGAGGACGATGTCAACGACTGGCTTTGTGTAGTGAGGCGAGGGGCCAGTTGCGCTGTGCATCGTAAAGCGTCACGAGATTGATGTCATGTGTGATCCGCCTCGTCGCGCGCGGGTCCACGAGCAGCGCGTTGCTCAGGTATCCGAGGCACTGCCGTGGGGTCGGTTTAGAACGGGTGTGGTGCCGGTGGTCGTGCCGCTCAAAGTACGGAACTATTTATGTATTGGAATATCCTCACAGTAGCGGAACACAGTGGTCGAAGGTGGCTGATGGCTGATAAAAACGCAACTTGTCATATATTGAGGGGCGACGGCGCCCGGGATTGTCAACTACCCAGGGAAACCCAGCTCACAATGTAAGATACACATTATATAGTACTACCAAGGGGAACGTGCCCACCTGGAGAACACTGACAACGACGGTGCCACAGACCGCTGGCAGTATCATATGCAATTGTGTGCAGAGATATATATGACGGCATGCATTATTGTCGATAGCGAGAAGGCAAGAAAGATATACGTCGAGCCTTAGCTACTGCGTATGCTGTAGTACTAATCGTGGAGGCGGCGATGTTCAAGCGTGCAAATCTAGTACAGAGGTGAACGGGACGCCTCATCATCAAAGCATTCCACGCCGCACTATGCCATCCGCCGCTATCTGACCGTCCTGCATGCGCTGGACGAGGCGCTTGCGCAGCGACATGTCGCGGTACAGCATGGCATCGCAACCGCTGACAGCGTCTGCCGAGAACTCCCAGATACGCTTCACGATGGGGATGCCATCGCGGATACGGTCCAAGAGCCCCAGGATCTGGCTGGCAGGACTTCCAGCCTCCATCAGCGCGTCGACAGCGAAGTGCAAGTGCACTGTCAAGTCGCCGGTGTCAGAAATCCAGGTACAGGTGCATAGAGGCGCGGTGAACATGATACTAACTAACGTGCTTTTCGTCGTCTTGAGGGAATATGTCTGCGGCCTGCATGTAGGCCGCCGCAGCCGCTTGGAAGGATTCTGAGACTTCCAAGGCGGGGCTACCTGCCTGCCGCGCATTGCGTGCGATGTGCTGGTGGTAGAAGCCACGTAAGCTGCAAGAAATTGATGACTTATACGCTAGCCACCATTTGGGTTTCAAATACTCACGAGTGTGCATGGGCCAAGGGATACCGCGTGAAGCACATGAAGTATGGAATGCCAGTCTCTTCATCAGGCTCTCCGGGTGCGGCGGACAGTTCGTCCAAAAGTTCATTCGCGCCAGCCAAGATTTGCGACAAAGGCATCTTGGACGATGGTCCACGGTGCTCAGTATAGGCCTAGTAGCGGTGCGTCAGCCTCGCACGGTGAGTTCCAGATCCATCGTAACTTACCTTGATGCACGCGTCAAGGCGGAGACACTTCACGCCGCGAAGGAAGCTGGCTTGGAAGATGGAACCCTTCTCATTGATGGGTACATCCCGCCATCGCTGCATGCCCCATTGAATGACCTCGATTGCCGAAGTGTAAAAGTCTAAGGCAGCCCCGATGTCGTGCATCACATTCTCTTGCATGAACGCGCGCAGGAGCCAACCCCTGGATCTCGCGTCAGCACGCATGAATTATGTACATGGTCGATGAACTGAGAAGCCAACCTGACCGTGACAGCGAGCGCGAAGCGGGTTGTGTCCCAGCCTTCGCGCTGCACACGTTTGGGCGCTTCTTCCATCACAGTTTTGGCACCTCCGTCTTTCCAAGCCCTGGACTGCGAGACCTCAACAACCACTTCGGTGTGTATAGACGAGTCATCAGGAAGGACGTTGGGAAGTAAAGAGCATTCATCCTCACCTTTTTGATTATACTTGGAGAAAAAATCTTGATCCATGAGGACGAATGCTCGACTATCTTCGATGACAGCATTGCTCAGCCGTTCGATCACCTAAGAGCAAAACCATTAGGTAGAGGAGATGTGAGCATGCTCATACGCACACCCATGTGACCAAAGCAACCAGGACCAGCTGAGGTTTGGATGATCCGCAGCTGGTTCATCATCTCGAGTCCACTCGACCAGTTCTACAATAAGCCACAATGAGACTTGGACCGGCATAATCATGGTAGCCCTCACCTTGAAAGCGGAGACAATGGTCTACGCCTAGAGGACTTATTGTCAATGATGTAGGTGTGCGTACAGGAAGGAACAACTCACACTACTGTTCCAAGTGTTGCTGGGTAACAATTCTTGGACGACTTTGGCAGCGCGATTCCATGGTTTGTCTTCATCTCGAACAGATAGCGTGATATGGGGCGGTGTGTATCCCTGGGCTCTCTCAGCTGCCTTTGCTTTTGCCTCTGAGAGTTTGGTAGAGTAAAGATCCCTCTGTTTCTGCTGCGCAGGGGTAAGTTTCTCCACCGGGAGAACCGCAAGAGCTCGCTGCCAAGCGTCGACGGTTTCTTGTCGCTTTCCAAGACCCTGGCACGACGTTCAGTTGACAGGAGTCAAACACTTTGAGTGTACCACGTACAGCAGACGCAGCAGCTAGCCGTGCCCAAGCTTTGGCATAACTTGCGTCAATTTTGACCGCCTGCATGTGTCGTGAGTCATAGCCTCCTCCATGCTTAAGATCACATGAAACCTGCCTTGGTCGCATCGGTGTGAGCTTCCAGGTAACTATCGTATTGAATATGTGGTCAGTCGTCTACGCGTAGAGAAAAAAGTGGGCACTGCTACCGGTTAAGACCAAGAGAGCATGCTGCACGATTCGCATACAGTATGGCGTTCTCATTGTCGTGTTCAATGGCCTGAGTGAACTTTTGGTATGCACCGGAGAAATCGTTCTTGACTAAGAGAGCGTTGCCCTCCGCCTTCAGGCGCTCTGACTCGGACGTGTTTGACATGTCGACGAGGCTAGTGGAAAAGAGAAGAGGTGAGCGTCAAGCACAACGATGGAACCGTTTGCTGAGACTCTTTATAGCCCGCGCCGCATGGAGGCGGAACTGCGAGCTAGTCTATCGACCCTGGAGACACGAGGTACTAGCAGAAGCAGTTGAGAATCCTATCTGTACGTTTGACCTAAGGGAGCTTGTACTGCCGAGAGCTTGATTCTGTCACCCTGCAACTGATAACTGGCAAAAGACCTCGAACATGTCCACTCCCAAGACGTTGGAGTGCCGTGTTGGGATCGTGATAGATCAGATGTCTTCCATGTGAAGAACGACGGAGTAGCCGCGGACCACAACATCAATTACGCTTGGCGGCCCTGAGGAGCGGTTCTTTGACCTCGGTGGTGGGGAGCGAGGTGTCATGAGGGATCATTAGTTTGCGCTGACGTAGAACCGGTAAGACAACACTATTGGAACGAGAACAGTAACTTTTGAAGAGATATGTAGCATGCTGAACGATGATACGGCGGAGTTCTCACTGGGACGATCGCCTCTCCTTTTCCAGTGCCCATTGCAACCTCATGTTTGACAGGCCCTCCGTTCTTGACCGTATGATAGGGGAGGCAAGTTGCATCCGAGCCGCTTCCAGGTGAGGTGGAAGCTCACCGTCATTGCGAATCACCTACGACCGCCGTGGGTTAAACGGAAGGCATGAATCGGTAAGTGGAGGGATAAGCATACCGAGCCAATCGCAAGGAAGAACGAGAACGTCGCAGCACTACCAAGCATGTACTGGGACAGCGTCGGAAGGACACCGCGAGGTCCTGCCCCGCCACTGATACGGAAGTCAAGAGCAGATCGTAAGAAACGCAAATAGTAGGCGTACCGCAGGATGCTAAAACTACCGAAGAGGAAACCCATAGTGAGCCCGACACCAGCACCCATGATCGCACCCATCCTAGCCATAGCTCAGCTAATGATTCATGGGACAAAGCAAGAAACATCGCACTTCACTGGCAGCGCAGCGGTCGTCAGTTCTCTCTTGAGACATCGCCAATCCTGTAGGAACCAATAATGCACGTACACTTCTGCCACACCGTAAGGCCAGCGGGTTGACCGTGCTGAGGAACAGCAGGCATTATGGATTAAGACTGAGAGAGCAAAAGTAAAGGATGAGGATGGGGACGGCAGGGAGAGCGTCTGCCAATTCTGACGTCGTGGTTGTCCACAAGATGCGTCGGCGTTCGGGGCGCCCAACCGCGCTTGCTTCCGGTCCCCGACCTCCTTCCCCCACACCGCCCAACCACGGCCGCGCGGTTGTGTCCACTGTTTCAGCGGAGGACACGGAACGTCGCGATGCCTGACAATATTCCTTCATTTCCTCAAGCCCAGCAAGCGCAGATCAGTACGTCCATGGATACGCTGAGCATGGACTGACGATTGACACTCGCGTGCACGGACAGTCCGATCTAATCAGCGTGACTTATTCCAAGTGTCTGCTCTGCGACAGGAGGCGGAGAATGTGCTACGCTCGTGGCTAGGTAAGCCTGACAATTGTGGGCGCACCTCTATTTGCTCATAGTCTACAGGAACAAGGTGGTTGACCCGCTGGGATAAGGAAATTGACTTTGCTGCGAACATCTTATACTATGGATTAACGGTTGGACTTGGTGAGCAAATACGACGTTGCTCTCATTAAAGGATACCAATGCAACTCGTTCAGGATCACAAACGTTGGGGGAAGAGTACACTGACATATGGTTATATTCGACTCGTGGGCATAGGCGACCTTCACCCCGGCTGCGAGCAGCTCTCATACTACTCCCCACTCTTCCCTCGTACCTCCTCTCGAGATTTGGTTCGGTCATCCCTCACTCCTCAAAGACAGGAGCACTGCTCCGGAAGATACCCACTGCTCTGGAAGTGCTCTCTGAGATTAACCTCGCTATATTCTACCTTCGCGGAACTTACTACGGCATCGTAAAGCGACTGTTGGGCATCAAATACGTGCGTCAACGCCCTCGAACGATTTGTGGGTAACTCAGATGGTTCGACAGATTTCTGCCACGCCTGAGAACCCAAACGTCCGACCGCCATCATACGCGCTCCTTGGGATCTTGCTGGGCGTCCGACTAATACATCGAGCGCTGAACTATCTCCGCACGCGATCAGAGGCCGGTTCGCAAGGGGTAGGCAAAGGCGAAAGGGTAGCAGACGGCGATGAGGACATTTTCATCGACGACCGCAGGGTGACATCAATGCTTGAAGGCGCCAGTCAGGAAGATGCACCGGTGGTCCCGGCAGAGGAAGATGAAGGGACCATCCTTGATGTAGCAAGTATTCCGCCAGATATCCGCGCTAGCAGGAATTGCACGCTGTGCTTGGAGGAACGAACCAATAGCTGCGCCACCGAGTGCGGACATCTGTTCTGTTGGAATTGTATAGTAGGATGGGGGCGAGAGAAGGTGAGCCACGCTTTTCTTACTGCCAGGAGATATGAGTCTGACAAAACACGGTAGGCCGAGTGTCCGCTGTGTCGGCAATCGTTGAACCTCAACTTGTTGCTGCCTGTATATAACTTATAATCGTGTAATGGATTGCTTTCGATTCGATCGATATGTGCGTCGGCACCAGGAATGTTGGCACCCCAAATGTTGTCCAGTGAAAGCGAAAAGTCAGGTGAAATAATACCACAGCAAGAACGTACAACGTGGGCGAACAGTCCACACTTTTACAGGAGAGCTGAGACAAGAGATCGAGGGGCATCAGACTACTTGCTGGATGAGCGTGATATTGTCGCCTTTTAGCAGTATGCGACCTGGGGATGATGATGAGTATACGCCGGACATGCGATAACATGCAACTCACCAAGTTCTCGCCTCGGCTTCGCGTCCTTGACATAGACCTCCGCCGCGTCATCCATTACAACGTTCATGAATTCATCGAAGCCCTGTGTAGTTGCATTGAGCCGTGTTCCTCCTTCAAGCAGAAGCCACAAGGAAAATGAAAAGTTATAGCAGCGAACACTCATCGTGCGGGACGAAATATGTGCAATGAAGAAGCTGTCGCCTTCGTCCATGCTGAAGTTCAACATGAAGTGCAAAAGTATGCTGCGGAACACGCACAATGATGGTGCCCTCAATACGCATCTCAATGTTATCGTATAGCCAGATCACGACTTTTGTCCTCTGTAAGCTAGCGTCAGTGTCACACATATAGAGACATCATAGATGAACATACCTGCTGCAGATTCTTGAAGATGACATTCTGGGAGGTGGGTCAGGGCCATCCAGGCCAATGAGAGAATGAACTGCGAACATACGATGGGCTGAACCATCACCCTCTGTTGACGACCAGACATGTTGTGCGAGATTGGCGGAGAAACGAGGACAAAAGTGCGTGGATGGCAGAGTAGGAGGAGGTCTACGCCAGAGCAGCACGAGTTTCGGTGCGCAAAGAGAGGCGACAGTAAGTCGGCATTTGCCGGGCGCCCGTAGTGCTTTAGCGACGCGACGCGACTTGCTAAGTCACTTGTTCCCTTCCACTGTGTCAACAACCATGGAGGTATGCTTGCCGCTCGTTCTGTGTATTCTGAAGCATACTTATGGTGAACTGCAGTTGTTGGCACCCTCCAACTCATCCACCGCGGCGGCGGTCACCTTCATCACTTTCGTGCAAGACCTGAAACGCAAGACGAAGACATGGGGTCCTATGATCGAGCTCTGCGCCAGCGGCGAGAAGACACTCGAGCGATTCCGATACCAGTTTCCCGACGATTGGCTATACAGCGACCAGCTGAGAGGAGAATGGAGTGCGTTCAACGAGATCTTGAAGAGAAAGAACGACTCGATCCAGGAGCAATTGGGTGCGTGCTGACTGCTCGGGGCGGCGCATGGTTGGTGATACTGAACAATGCCATAGCTGGACTGCAGTTGAAGATTGTTGCCGAAGACAAGATAGTTGAGAACAAGATTAATGATATCATTCAGGAATGGGAGCAGACCCGTCCCGTCCAAGGCAACATGCGCGCCGACACTGCGCTCAACACAATCAACGTCTTCGAGGGAAAGCTCACTCGCGTTCAGGAGGAATACGAGCTCGTCTGCAAAGCCAAGGAAGCCTTGGACTTGGAGCTAATTCGTCACACCCGATTAGAACCTGTCTTCGAGGAACTACGCGACTTGAAGGCGGTCTGGACAGCACTGTCGGGTGTCTGGAGCCAGATTGGAGAGCTTCGCGAAATGCCCTGGGCCACGGTTCAGCCTCGCAAACTGAGACAACAGCTCGACAGCCTGCTCTCGTCGACGAAAGATATGCCTACTCGCATGCGACAATACGCAGCATTCGAATACGTGCAGGACGTGCTGCGCGGGTTGCTCAAGTCAAACTCACTCATTTCGGAGCTCAAGTCTGAGGCTCTCAAGGATAGACACTGGAAGCAATTGTTCAAGGTGCTGCGAGTGCCGTCACAAGTCAGCTTGCCTCTGTAAGTGCCCTACTGTGGATGTGCTTTCGTTCGGTGTCTCACGATAAGTAGCATGACTCTGGGTCATGTTTATGACATGGACCTACGCAAGAACGAGAACATCATCAAGGAGGTCATCATACAAGCCCAGGGAGAGGTACGCGTGCCTGTATTCTTGTTAGCCCGTTCTTGCTGACGCATGATGTCAGATGGCCCTCGAGGAGTACATCAGGCAGGTCAAAGAGACCTGGACTAACTATACTCTAGACCTTGTCAACTACCAGAATAAGTGTCGCCTCATCAGGTCAGTGGATGTATGACTAAGAAGATACTGCACGCCCCGCTCACTGTCAATTGTAGAGGATGGGACGATCTTTTCAACAAGTGTAGTGAGAACCTGAACTCGTTGAGTGCCATGAAGCTTTCACCTTATTACAAAGGTGCGTCTTGTCCGAAGGTCCACATGTATCGTTCACTGACTTGATTGTGGTTCAGTCTTCGAGGAAGAGGTAATGTGCCCTGTAGTCGGCAAGGTCACTAGCCGAGCTGACAAATGTCTGTAGGCAGGTGCCTGGGAGGAGAAACTCAACCGCATCCATGTCCTGTTTGGTAAGTCACCACGCGGGTAAGCGGTATACCGGGGGCATCGCTGACAGTCCTACAGACGTTTGGATTGACGTACAGCGACAATGGGTCTACCTCGAGGGTATCTTCTCCAGCAGTGCAGACATCAAGCATCTGCTCCCTGTTGAGAGCGCTCGGTTCCAGAACATCAACACCGAGTTCCTTGCAGTCATGAAGAAGGTCTACAAGTCGCCATTCGTCCTGGACGTGCTCAATATTCAGGGCATTCAGAAGTCCCTCGAACGTCTCGCTGATCTCCTGAACAAGATCCAGAAGGCACTCGGAGAGTATCTAGAGCGGGAGCGTGCCTCCTTCCCTCGCTTCTACTTCGTCGGTGATGAAGACTTGCTGGAGATCATCGGTAACAGCAAGGAAATTTTGCGCATTATGAAGCATCTCAAGAAGATGTTTGCGGGTATCTCCACGCTCCTGCTCGACGAGGAGTTGACCCAGATTCAAGGTATGGCATCACGGGAGGGTGAGGAGGTCTACTTCAAGGATCCTATTCTCCTGAAGGACTACCCGAAGATCAACGACTGGCTTAGCAAGCTAGAAGCGGAGATGCGCGTCTCTCTCGCGCAGCTCTTATGCGACGCTGTCACCGAGCTTCAGTCTGTATATGGTGCTATCTCGCCTGTCCCTCAGGATCAGTTTATGGCTTGGCTCGAGAAATACCCTGCTCAGCTTGTCACGCTTGCCATGCAAGTGGCGTGGACCGCTTCGGTTGAGGAAGCCCTCGAAAACTCGCAGTCTCTGGAAGGCCCTCTCGATACCATTCGCCAAGGTCTTGACTTGCTTGCTGATGTCGTGCTGACGGAGCTCAAACCTGTGACTCGTCGCAAGTGCGAGCACCTCATCACTGAGCTTGTCCATCAGCGGGACGTGACGCGTAGTCTCATCCAGCAGAAGGTATCCGACAACAGGGCTTTCTCGTGGCTGTACCAGATGCGCTTCTACCTGAACCGCAGCATCGACAATCCTTTGGATCGGCTGTCCATTCGTGTGGCGGATGCGTCCTTCCCGTACGGATGGGAATATTTGGGTGTGCCAGACCGCCTGGTGCAGACGCCGCTGACGGACAGGTGTTACCTTACCCTCACCCAAGCTTTGGACCACCAGCTGGGTGGTTCTCCGTTCGGCCCTGCAGGGACTGGTAAGTAGTATCCCTTTGTTGCCGTAGTCACATTGTATATGATACTGAGCAATCTTCAGGCAAGACGGAATCCGTCAAGGCTTTGGGTGTCCAGCTCGGCCGCTTCGTCCTGGTCTTCTGTTGCGACGAGACTTTCGACTTCCAGGCCATGGGTCGTATTTTCGTCGGTCTTTGCCAGGTCGGCGCTTGGGGCTGTTTCGACGAGTTTAACCGTCTCGAGGAGCGTATCCTCAGTGCTGTCTCTCAGCAGGTCCAGAGCATCCAGCAGGGTCTTGCTTCTCTCGTCAAGAACCCGAATACGGAGATCGAGCTCGTCGGGAAGAACGTCAAGCTCAACAAGAACATGGGTATCTTCATTACCACGAACCCGAACTACGCTGGTCGTTCGCAGCTCCCACCTAACTTGACAAAGTTGTTCCGGCCCATGGCCATGACACGCCCCGACCGAGAGCTCATCGCGCAGGTCATGCTCTTTTCGCAAGGGTTCAGGACTGCCGAGTCCCTCGCGTCGAAGATCGTACCATTTTTCAATCTTTGCGACGAGCAGCTCTCGCCCCAGCCTCACTATGACTTCGGTCTCCGTGCTCTCAAGGCGGTGTTGGCATCTGCTGGCATCCTCAAGCGTGAGCGCCTCCAGGAGTCTAGGTCGTCTGGCGAGGACGATGCTGCAGCCGGCCTCTCGGATGCTGCCTCTGAGCAGGTCATTCTTATTCAGAGCGTCACTGAGACCATTGTGCCGAAGCTGGTCGCTGACGATGTCCCGCTTTTGACAAGGTACGGGCGTTGACAACATTCCGCCACATAGATAATAATCTTATCTTGCAGTCTTCTCGCTGATGTCTTCCCTGGCGTGGACTACGTCCCTGTCAACCTCGATGCCTTGCGCCAGCAAATCAGCAAGGTCTGCGCGGAGCGCCGTCTCATCGAAGGCGAGCGCTGGATCAATAAGATCTTGCAGCTGTACCAGATCCAAAAGATACAGCATGGTCTCATGATGGTTGGCCCCTCTGGCAGCGGAAAGAGTAACGCATGGCAGGTGCTCCTTGCAGCACTCGAGCGGCTGGACGGAATCGAGGGTGTCTCCTACGTGATCGATCCGAAGGCCATGCACAAGGATGCCCTTTACGGTACCCTGGATCCGACGACCCGCGAGTGGAATGACGGTCTCTTCACCCACACGCTGCGCAAGATCGTTGATGATGTTCGTGGAGAGAGCAACAAACGCCACTGGATTATATTCGATGGTGATGTCGATCCTGAGTGGGTTGAGAACTTGAACAGGTACGTTAAATGCTGCTCCTCGCTGCTCATCCCACTCTTACAGGCTTGACAGTGTTCTTGACGATAACAAGCTGCTCACCTTGCCGAACGGAGAACGTCTGAACTTGCCGCCCAATGTCCGTATCATGTTCGAGGTCGAGCATCTCAAATATGCGACGCTCGCCACCGTCAGTCGTTGCGGGATGATCTGGTTCAGCGAAGACGTTGTGGAGCCCTCCATGGTCTTCCGCCACTACCTCGAGACACTGTCCACCGTGCCCCTTGATGCCGAGGACGACGAGGCTGCTGAGCTTCCTGGTCGCCGTGCGGATCCAGCCGCCGAATCTCCTACTTCGCCGCACCTTGCGACGCAGAAGGAGATTGCTGCCATCCTGGAGCCCTTCTTCGAGGAAGGCGAGCTCATCATGTCGGCGCTGCAGTACGCTGAGACCATTGAACACATCATGGACTTCACGACGACGCGCGCGCTGAACACTCTTTTCTCGCTCATCAACAAGACCGTCCGCAACGTCATCGAGTACAACATTCACCATTCCGACTTCCCTTTGAGCCACGAGCGTATCGAGCAGTATGTGACGAAGCGCCTTCTTGTGAACATCATCTGGGCTTTCTCTGGAGACGCCAGGCTGGAGCTACGCGCCGAGTTGGGAGACTTCCTAAGGAAGCACACGGGTGTCGACCTCCCACCGCTCAATCAGGGCGGCTCGCTCCTGGATTACGACGTACAAGTGTCCAATGGGGAGTGGAGTGGCTGGCAGTCTTGTGTTCCGGTAATTGACATTGAGTCGCATGCGGTCACCGCCTCGGACGTTGTCGTGCCCACTGTGGATACCGTCCGCCACGAGGAGGTCCTCTACTCATGGCTGTCGGAGCACAAGCCGTTGATGTTGTGCGGTCCTCCTGGTTCCGGAAAGACCATGACTCTCTTCAGCGCCCTACGCAAGCTCCCGGATATGGAAGTTGTCGGCCTGAACTTCTCCAGTGCCACGACTCCGGAACTCATCCTCAAGACCTTCGAGCAGTACTGCGAATACCGCAAGACGCCCAATGGTGTCATTTTGGCGCCTGCGCAGATCGGCCGTTGGCTCGTCGTGTTCTGCGATGAGATCAATCTCCCGGCAACCGACAAGTATGGTACGCAGCGCGTCATATCGTTTATCAGGCAGCTCGTCGAAAGCGGTGGTTACTGGCGAACTACGGACATGGCTTGGGTTAAGCTGGAACGCATCCAGTTCGTTGGTGCTTGCAACCCTCCTACGGATCCTGGTCGAGTTCCTCTCAGCCACCGTTTCTTGCGCCACGCGCCGCTCGTCATGGTCGATTACCCAGGAGAGCTGTCGCTCAAGCAAATCTACGGGACGTACAACCGCGCATTGCTCAAGGTTATCCCCAACTTGCGGGCCTACGCCGAACCACTCACGGATGCGATGGTCTCTCTTTACCTCGCCTCTCAGAAGCGCTTCACTACCGATGTCCAAGCCCACTACGTCTACAGTCCCCGTGAACTGACTCGCTGGGTGCGTGGTATATACGAGGCTATCCGCCCCTTGGAAATTCTGTCCGTCGAAGGCTTGGTGCGAGTTTGGGCACATGAGGCTCTCCGACTCTTCCAAGATCGTCTTGTCACAGAGGAGGAGAAGCGGTGGACTGACGAGGCTATCGACAATGCGGCCATGGAGCATTTCCCGACGATCAATCGCGACGAGGCGCTGGCTCGCCCCATCCTGTTTTCGAACTGGACGTCAAAGCATTATATCCCTGTTGACCGAGAAGTCCTACGGGAGTACACGAAAGCTCGCCTCAAGGTCTTCTACGAGGAAGAGCTCGATGTGCCCCTTGTCCTGTTCAACGACGTATTGGACCACGTCTTGCGTATCGACCGTGTGTTCCGTCAAGTTCAGGGTCATTTGCTTCTCATTGGTGTCAGCGGCAGCGGCAAGGTATGCTTCTAATCGTGCTCATGGCCGAATATCTCAGTGCGATTGATGTTGTCTGCAGACTACCCTCTCCCGCTTCGTGGCCTGGATGAACGGGTTGAGCATCTTCCAGATCAAAGTCCACAACAAGTACACTGGTGACGACTTCGATGAAGACCTTAGAACCGTTCTTCGTCGGGCTGGATGTAAGGGCGAGAAGATTTGTTTCATCATGGACGAGTCCAACGTCCTCGACTCCGGTTTCTTGGAGCGCATGAACACCCTTCTCGCTAATGCCGAAGTGCCGGGTCTCTTCGAGGGCGACGAGCACGCTGCTCTCATGACCGCGTGTAAGGAGGGTTCCCAGCGCGATGGTCTCATGCTCGACTCGCACGAGGAGCTTTACCGCTGGTTCACGCAACAGGTTGCAAAGAACCTGCACGTCGTCTTCACTATGAACCCTCCCGAGAACGGTCTTGCATCGAGGGCTGCGACATCCCCCGCGCTGTTCAATCGTTGCGTTCTCGACTGGTTCGGTGACTGGTCAGACCAGGCGTTCTACCAGGTCGGCATGGAGTTCACAAATACCCTCGACTTGGATCTGCCGTCCTACAACCCTCCTCCGATGTTCCCGATTGCTTACCGCGACCTAGCGATGCCTCCCACACACCGCGCCGCAGTGGTGAATGCTCTGGTACATGTCCATCAGTCTATGCACCAGATCAATCAACGACTCAGTCGCCGTCAAGGTCGCTACAACTACGTCACTCCCCGCCACTACCTCGATTTGTACGTGTTTTCTTTCCTATCACATAGGCAGGTTCTTACTCCAATGGTGCAGCATCAACCATTACGTTCGTTTGCACAACGAGAAGCGGGAAGAGCTCGAAGAGCAGCAGCGCCACTTGCACGTCGGTCTCGACAAGCTCCGAGAGACTGTGGAGCAGGTCGAGGAACTTCGGAAGAGTCTTGCTATCAAGCGCACGCAACTCGAGGCAAAGAATGCTGAAGCTAATGAGAAGTTGAAACGCATGGTCGCTGATCAGCAAGAGGCTGAACAAAAGAAGGCGGCTTCGATCGAGATTCAAGCGGCCCTCGTAGAACAGGACAAGAACATCAAGCAGCGTCGGGAGATCGTCATGGCGGACCTCGCGGACGCTGAGCCGGCTGTCCTGGAGGCACAAGCCGCTGTCAGTAGCATCAAGCGTCAACATCTCCAGGAAGTGCGTACAATGGCCAACCCTCCCGAAGCCGTGAAGCTGGCGATGGAGTCTGTGTGCACACTTCTTGGTCACAAGATCGACTCCTGGAGGACAGTGCAGGGTATCATCCGTCGCGACGACTTCATCCAGCGCATCGTCAATTTCGACACTACCAATCAGATGACGAAGCAGCTCCGCGAGCTCATGAAGCGCGACTTCCTCAGTCGACCCTCATACAATTTCGAGACTGTTCAGCGCGCAAGTAAAGCTTGCGGTCCTCTCGTCAAGTGGGTCATCGCGCAAGTTCGTTTCTCAGAGATTCTCGACAAGGTCGAGCCACTCCGCAACGAAGTGCAATCGCTAGAGGACCAAGCCGAGCAGACGAAGCAACAAGCACAGATGATGGTGACGATGATCGCTGAGCTTGAAGCCAGCATCGAGCGTTACAAGGAAGAGTACGCAGGCCTCATCCGTGAGACCGAAGCCATCAAGGCGGAGATGGAACGTGTCGAGAGCAAAGTCGATCGCAGCATGAAGCTCCTGGAGAGCTTGTCTTCGGAGAAGACGCGTTGGGAGGATGGGAGCCGTACATTTGACACCGAGATGGGTACTATCGTCGGCGACGTCTTGCTCTCTGCGGCATTCTTGGCCTATGCTGGCTTCTTCGACCAGCAGTACCGTGAGATGATGTGGCAAGAGTGGTCGACCCATCTCACCGAAGCTGGCATCCAGTTCAAGGCTGAGCTCTCGTTGCCCGAGTACTTGTCGACCGCAGACGACCGCCTCAGCTGGCAGTCCAAGTCACTTCCCTCCGACAATCTCTGCACGGAGAACGCTATTATGATCAAGCGCTACAGCCGCTACCCCCTCATCATCGACCCCACCGGTCAAGCCACCACGTTCCTGTTGAACGAGTACAAGGACAAGAAGATCACCGTCACAAGCTTCCTTGATGAAGCCTTCCTGAAGGTCTTGGAAAGTGCTCTTCGATTCGGCAACACCCTGCTCATCCAGGACGTGGAACATCTTGATCCAATCCTTAACCCCGTCCTCAACAGGGAAATTCGTCGTACTGGTGGACGTGTCCTCATCCGCCTTGGCAGCCAGGACATCGACTTCTCCCCTTCATTCACTATGTTCCTTTCCACTCGTGATCCATCCGTCGAGTTCTCGCCAGACATCTGCAGTCGAGTCACTTTCGTCAACTTCACGATGACGAGGAGTAGTCTCCAGAGCCAGTCGCTCGACCAAGTTCTCAAGGTCGAACGACCGGATACCGAGCGCAAGCGCACTGACCTCATGAAGATGCAAGGCGAGTTCCGCTTGCGTCTGCGTACCCTCGAGAAGCTCTTGCTTCAGGCATTGAACGAGTCGTCGGGCAACATCCTGGACGATGACAAGGTTATCAACACGCTGGAAACCTTGAAGCGGGAGGCTGCGGAGATCACGCGCAAAGTCGAGGAGACCGACCTAGTCATGAAAGAGGTTGAGGAGGTGACTGCCGAATATCTCCCCATCGCACAGGCCTGTAGTGCGGTTTTCTTTATCCTGGAGCAGCTCAACCTCGTCAATCACTTCTACCAGTTCTCCTTGCGCTTCTTCCTTGACATCTTCGACTATATCTTGCACCACAACCCGAACCTGCGCAACGTTACCGATTATGCTCAGCGCCGGGACATCCTCATGAACGATCTATTCCTCGTCGTCTACAAGAGAACTTCTCGCGCGTTGCTCCACCGGGATCATGTCATGCTTGCCGTTCTCCTTGCCCAGGTCAAGCTCCGTGGCGTAGAGGAAATTTCTGACGAGCTTGAGTTCTTCCTGGAGAGCGGTGACGGCGCCTCGGCGGCAAACACCGAGTCCCTACAGACCACGATCCTTTCTCCTGATCAAGCCCAGCGTCTTGTTACCTTCGCCAAACATCCGCTCTTTAAGCCTGTGCTCACACACCTTACTGAGCATGAAGACGTGTGGGTCTCGTTCTTGGAATCGAGCAGCCCCGAAACTGTTGTTCCACGATCTTGGGAACCAAGCACTCGTGAGTCCTCTGTAGGACTACTTGTTGTTGGTATTGCTGACTTACCTGGTTCCGTTGCAGCTGCTGTTGAGGCCGTGCGGAACATGACGGTTATCAAGTGTTTGCGGCCTGATCGTATCTTGCAAGCAACTGCAGCCTTCGTCAAGACTGTCTTCCAGACTGATCTTGCTGTTGTATCTGCATACGAGCTCGGAGCCATGGTGTCTGACGAAATCCAGCCGGCGACTCCGTTGGCGCTCGTTTCTGTACCTGGATACGATGCCAGCTATAGGGTGGAGAACTTGGTGCAGAATACGGGCTCCCGCTGTACGTCCGTCGCCATGGGCTCGCAGGAAGGTTTCACCCTTGCGGACCAAGCGGTGGCGCTTGCCGCCAGGCAGGGCTCGTGGGTATTGCTCAAGAACGTCCACCTTGCTCCTTCATGGCTTGGACAACTAGAGAAGAAGCTGCAGACGCTCTTGCCGCACAGGAACTTCCGTCTGTTCCTTACCATGGAGGCGAATCCGAGCATTCCCGTAAACATCCTGCGGCAGTCCCGCATTCTCATGAACGAGCCGCCTCCGGGTATCAAGGCCAACCTCTCAGACTCGCTGCGCAGCATCGCATCCGCGCGTCTTACTCAAGGACCCGCGGAGAAGGCGCGGCTGTACTTTTTGCTTGCTTGGTTCCACGCCGTTGTGCAGGAGCGTCTTCGTTACGTCCCTCTCGGCTGGAGCAAGACCTATGACTTCAACGACTCCGACATGGCTGCCGCCTTCAACACCATCGACACATGGCTCAATAGCGTCGCGAAGGGTCGTGCTAACGTTGATCCTGCATCTATCCCGTGGGACGCGATCCGCACGCTTATCAAGCAGTCCGTGTACGGTGGTCGTGTCGATAGTGACTTCGACCAGAAGATCATCGATGCCTTCGTTGACGGACTCTTCACCCCTGCTGCCTACAACGTGGACTTTGACCTCGTTCCCAGCGCTGCCGGTTCACAAGTGCTGACCGTCCCTGATGGGACTAAGCTTGACCACTTCTTGTCCTGGGTTCAGCAGTTGCCTGACCGCGAGCCTCCATCATGGCTCAGCCTCCCCCCTACCGCCGAGCGGGTTATCGCCGCCGCGCAAGGTGGGTCGGAATTTACGACTTCAAATAAAGTATGCTGACGCCACTCAGGAAACGAACTGCTTGGCAAGCTCCGCAAGATGCGCATGCTCGCTGATGACGACGATGAAGCTACGCCTGCCGCTGGTCCTGCACAGGGACAAGCGTCTCAGCAGCCTGCCTGGATGCGGCACCTGTACGAGCGTTGCGGCGAATGGCTCCAGCAGCTGCCTGCAGTAAGCTCTGAACAAATGATGTCTGTGTAGTTGTTTGCTGACATCTTCGTATAGAACTTCCACACGCTAGCGAAGCAGAGTGCGGATCATCAAGACCCGCTCTACCGTCTTTTCTTCCGAGAGGGCAACATTGGAAGCAAGCTGCTTATGCAGGTCCGCAGGGACTTGGCGGATGTAGTAAAGGTCTGCCAGGGTGAACTGAAGCAGACCAATCACCTTCGTACCCTGATGAGCTCTCTCACTAAGGGTGAGTCGTACGACGGTCCTTTCTCTGCGTTTGCTGACGTTATGGTATGATCAGGCACGATCCCGGACCACTGGCGCCGCTACAAGGTCCACAAGACAATGGGTGTATCCGAGTGGATCGCAAACTTCGCCAGACGTCTTGCGCAGCTTGACCAGATCGCCGGCTTGGACAACCTCAACAACGTTGAAGTCTGGCTCGGCGGCCTGTTCTTCCCTGAGGCGTATATCACCGCTACTCGGCAGGCAGTCGCCCATCGCAAAAGGTGGAGTCTCGAGACTTTGCGTTTGCAACTGGACATTGAGAAGGTCAATGACCCGGGCGCGTTCATTGTCGATGGTGAGAGTAATCTTCAGAGCAGGACTGTGTCCAGAAGGCTCATGCATCCCGCAGGTCTTGTGCTCGAGGGCGCCTCATGGGCTGGCGACAGACTCGTACTCAACGATGGCGAGACTGTACGACTTGGACCCTCCCAGATTCGCTGGGTGCAGTCCGAGGAGGCTGTACCGAACGCGGTCAACTTACCTGTATACCTCAACGGCGACCGCAACGATGTCATGTTCACGGTCGACCTGCCGTTCGACAACAGCGCGGGAGCCCTGGTCTCGACACGCGCTGTTTGCTTGACTGCTGGCGGTTGAGCGGCATAGGGTCCCCTGCAGATATAGAGAGAGCGAGGGACAGTGGATAGATCTGGAGCGCACTCGCTTTTACGCATACCCGCATAGGCATACGATACCTTTCTTTGGCATCCAGCTGTTTGTAATGATGATTTAATGAATTCACGAAGTTCACACCTGCAGTAGTCAACTCATGGCAACCGCCATGACCCCTCTTTCCCTCACTGTTGCGTGCATGGACATGTACGTTCTGAGAGCTCGAGTCATGTCGCGCGCCCAGACGCATACATGAGCTCAAGCGCGCTCAAGCGCCCGTAGACGCGATTTGCCACCATCCAAACTGCGTTCCTTCATCATCCGCGTTCCCGCCACCTCCGCCAACATTGGCCCAGGCTTCGACGTTGTCGGCCTCTCGCTTTCTCTCCATCTCACCCTCACAGTCACCGTCGAAGAGCCCGATGCTGCTTCTCCCGCGCGACCGCCCAAGATCACCCACTCCGGCGAGGGCGCGGATGAGGTCCCGCTGGATGCATACAAGAACCTGACCACGCGAGTCGCCCTCTACGTCCTTCGCTGCCATGGCATAGCCAAATTCCCAGCTAATCTGACTATCCACTGCGACAATGAAATCCCTTTTGGACGCGGGCTGGGCTCGTCAGGAGCGGCAGTGATCGCTGGTGTCCTCCTCGGCAACGAGCTCGGCGAGCTCAATCTCCCGGTCGAGCGGCTGCTCGACTTCGCTTTGATGGTCGAACGCCATCCCGACAACGTCACTGCTGCTCTTGTGGGAGGATTTGTTGGGTCGTATCTGCGCGAGCTCGACCAGGCTGCAACGGAGGCGGCTAGCGTACCGCTTAGCGAAGTCCTCCCAGAATATCCGCCGGACGCTGGTGAAGAGTGGGGTCTGAACCCCCCGCAACCGCCCCTCGGCATTGGTCACTTCGTGCGCTTCGGATGGTCGGACAGCATCAAGGCTCTCGCGATTATCCCGCGGTTCGAGCTCAGCACTGCGAAGGCGCGTGGAGTTCTGCCCCAGGAGTACTCACGAAAAGATCTGGTACGCGCGACACCATATGATCCTCATCGGTGGATGCTCACCGTGTCCGACCAGGTATTCAATCTCCAACGGCTGGCCGTCTTGACGACCGCTCTCGCGCAAAACCCGCCTGACCCTGAGCTCATCTACGAAGCAATGAAGGACCGCGTCCATCAGCCGTACCGCAAAACCCTCGTATGTCGTCCCTGGTCTTTCAACCGATTAGATCGCAGCTAATTCGCAGTATGCAGATACCCGGGCTGCCCGAGGTAACTAACAACATCACACCATCTACCCATCCTGGTCTGTTGGGAATCTGTCTCTCGGGCGCAGGCCCGACGATCCTCGCGCTAGCCACGGGAGGGTTTGAGGCGATCGCAGAAGATGCTCGCGCGATCTTCAGAACTCAAGGCATAGAGGTGGATTGGAAGGTCCTAGAGATCGCAGGCGGCAGTGTTGTACAGCAAAACCTGTAGACGTCATTTTTGTTAACGATAGACGTATCCCTTGGTCGCCGCCCTTGCGGGCAATTAGCGTGTTGATCAAGATCACATATTTGTGCTCCCGAGGCATTCGACGCACTTGGTTGATGGTCACACGACTGCCTTGCAATTGGTAGTGGTATATAGTAAAACTATAGCTGCACGGCATTCTAGGCTACCAGTCACAGGACATCCTGTGGTGTGTCGATGATCTCACCTCACGCCAGATACCAGAACCGGACATATGTGGAGGTCAAAGATCCTCAGGCAACAGTGAAACTGGAATGCGCCATTAGTAATCATTCAGACAGATTGAAACACGCTGAAGAACTCACTAGATCATGTCGTCCAGAGCACCGTGCTGGGCAACGGCAACGAGCGCAGGCTGATGGTTCGCAGCAGTATTGATCGAGGCCAGGCGGTACGAACCCGCGGGAAGGCCGCCGGCCACCTCGACCGAGAGGATACCGTTCTGAGCGACGTCGTTCAAGCCCTTGAAGAACACAAAGTCGTTCGCGGGGTCGGTCGGCGTGGTCTGGTCAAGCGAAGTGAGCTTGTCGATGACGACGTGCGAGTGGCCCTGGATGTCGCCCTGCGCGTTCACGACCTGCGGCGCGGCGAAGAAGTTCTCCGCCGCGTTTGTGAAGTGGCCCGTCTCGAGGTGCTGAATCGCCATCTGGATCGTGAAGTTCGTGTTCGCGGGGATGGTCTGCCCGTTCTTCGGGGACACGAACTTGGACGACGGCATGTTCGTCTGCGCCGCGATGATGCCCATCGGCGCGGGGTTGCACGAGCCCGTCTTGATCTGCTGGCCGTTAGTGATCGGCAGCTTCACCGTCGCGCAGAAGTTGATAAAATTGTTCGACGAGGTCAGCGAGGGGACCTGGCCGGCAGTGGGCCTGCGCAGGTAAGAATCAGCATCAGAGGATCATCTCAAGGTGGGACACTGCTCACTGGTCCTGGCCATCGTTCTCGAAGCCAGTGGCAATTACCGATTGGAGCAGAGTGAGCGACTTCTGCGGGTCGTCTCCAGCCGCAGAGCCTCCGGCGGCGTTGTCACCAGCAGAGGCCGTCCCGGATGCCTACGCAAGACCATCAATATACGACCTCCACGATGGTACGTGTGATCTTACCGCAGCAGCACTGGAAGACACAGTCCCTGAGGCGGTCACAGACGCAGACGCAGCAGAAGAGGCGGGAGCGACGCTGGAAGAGGCGGCAGCGGCGATGCTGGAGGATGCTGCAATGCTGGATGAAGCAGCAACACTTGAAGCAGAAGTAGAGCTGGAGGCAGGAGCAACGCTGGAAGCAGCTGCGGAGCTGGAGGCAGCCGCGGCACCGCCGGCACCCGCGTTGTTTGATGCACCAGCAGTGGCACCGGTGGCAGCGATGCGAGCATCACGATCAGCAGCGGTCGTACAGGTTATGCTTGTCCCAGCAGAGTTCACAAGCGGAAGGGCAGCGCAGCTAGAAGCACCGATAGAATTAGTAAGATCGGCAGCAAGTAGAAAGGCGTGACACTGACATCAACCCTCCAGCACAGGGCTGGAGCACGAACTTGCCGTTCACGCATTGGGCGAACTCGTTGTTGACACATGCGTTCTCTCCAGCGGCGCAGGGAGAGTCTGCGGTCAGCGTAGCGAATTTTTGGCTATAGGACAATGTCAGCGCTCATTACAGACGAAATTCCACAGGCGCTGGAAACACACTTGAGCGCGATGGCGTCCTCGCCATTCTGCAGCGCGAGCGAGGCGCGACGGAGGAACCTCGGGCTAGCGGAAGCTGCGAGAGCGAGCGAGAGGGCGACGAATGCGGAGGACTTCATGACGGGTTCGTACGGTAAAGGTATAGGGCGATCTACGCTCGGTTCGAAGGAGGGTGAGGAAATCTGGTAGCGGACACCAGGTCGCTGTACAAGCCAAGTCGCCGGACTCAGAACACAATCCCAGATCGCTGGAGGGGAGGAGGGCGTTCGGGAGAAGAGCTGACTGGGGACCGGACCTGGAGAGTCTCGGAGAATATATACGAGTCGGAGTACTCACCATCGTGTTTTGTTTGGCTTCGATATCCTCTTATGGCGGACAATGGCCCCGCCATGCCGGTGGGAGTGCAAGGGACCAATTGAAGGCATACAAGCTGACAGCACTCGTGTTTGCACATCTTACAATATCTTGTTAACAGACTCTGTGGACTGCCGCCGTCCGATGTGGTCACGCTATCCCGTACTACGGTGGCAGTGCAGTAGATTGGTACACACGGCGACCATGCCGCCTTGACCACTGATATGGGCTGCGGCGCCGAGGATGATGTTCTCCGCCCTCTGGAAATCTTCATCGTCGCACTTGGAAACAACAACTATCTTAAAACACACGGTCCAATCAGCGTGTCAAAGCTGTCTCATGCAGTCCCTGCGTCGGAGGCTCCTCGGCATTCAACTTGAAGTTGCAGCCACTGGAAGATACCATGGGCTGACATTCTTGAGCTTCTAACATATGCTCCGGGCAGAGACTTCTCTCTTGTTCCATGAACTAAGTATGAACGGCAAGCCAATGCAGTTCAAGAGCAAAACTGAGTGGGTCGGGGGAGATAGAGAGCGCCGCCACGTGGGAACATTACCACAGGCTTGTCGCATTCTCAAAACGGTGTCCTCCAGTCACAGTCTCGTCACCAACTCCAGAGTCCAGACCAGATAAGCTTGCTTTGGTCATCCCCGAGCTCACAACATGTAGTATGGGCGATACTCACCAGTCACCACTATGTAGTCCCGCCCGCTTGCTCTTGACACTATGGTTATTGCGCAAAACTCATTCGGCGGTTGCTCCGCCGACCCTGCATCATCAGTGCTGCAGAGAGCTATGCCACGCCGAAAATGCTGTCGGCCTTGCTTGGAGGTCTGGGAACGCCAGTCTACATCTCTCTTTCCTACCGCACGCGTGTCGCACAGGATGTGCCGTGGGTACTGCACCGGCTCCGTTCCTGAGGCCTGAGGCCCAAGGGAATAGCTAGTACATGTGAAGCAAGAGGCCCTGTCTCATCGGCCGATGTGGCAGACGCTCTGGTCGTCGACGTAACCGCCCCACGAGCTGATGACATCTGTCATTGTGCGCAGGTGGTGAGCAAGGATCACTCATGTGGCACATGCACCGAGATAGTTGACACAATCTATCAGCGTTCTGGCTCATATGCTGCCTTTAGGTTGCGCCGTGTTGCTAGGCTTGGTGGCCAGCGATCCAAGTCGGATTTCGCTATACTTGTGAGCACAATCTCAGTAATTGTCCAGTGCAAACACTTCGTCAATAGTACTTACAGCGTTCACGCTGCTCCTCTCAATATCCAGGTCCTTAGGCATCCCACGGCTCATGCTGCCAGTGATGGATGATATACAGCGTCTCTTTCTGCCCATCTCCTGTCTGATCTCTCCGTCCGATGGTCTCTCATGTTTAGCACGCAGCCAACCGTCCGATTCGTGTGAGTACACATTTTACTCTTGTCCATAGAGTCTCTTCTGACTTGAGTGTTGAACAGGCCGGATGGAATTAGCACGCTGACGTGGGGACGTTCCGTTTGACCACAGTCAATCAGTGTGCCGTATGGACGTGGTCTCGCCCCTGGTACATCTTGCCGGCCCCTATCAAGACCTCCAAGAAGTGAGACATTGCTTCGACTTGTTAATACGGCGTTCAGACTTCCACCGAGGCAGACTAGCTACGGTGTGCTGCGCGGTCGCTTCGTGGTCATGAGTCCGTTCTACTTTTGCTTCAGATACGTCCGCAGCTTATCAAGTCATACATCGGATCATGTCTCTGAGTTCAGCCCCGGGAGGCGTGCCGCGAATGCTGCGTCCTGGTCCATATATAAGTATCTCCCATGTACCACCCAGCTTGGGATTGACGTAACGGACACCATGTCAAAAGAGACTCATCCACCGCGCCGACTCACGAGGGATGTTTTGGCACAGCAATTCCCTTTAAACGCGGAGAGGTACTCGCTTGAGGGGGACGAGTTGATGTTCATGCAGATCCAGACAGGCATCACCGACAAGGAGGCTCTCAAGAATCATATCTCAATAGTTCAATCTGAGGCGTATGCGGTGAGACAATCATTCATTGCGTTCGACAGCATATGGTCTAACCAGCGCTATAGATCTATCACTATCCTTGCATCCAGGCCTTTGAATTCCTTCGGTACTATCACTCTCAAGTACAATCGTGCCACCTCTTTCCGACTGACGTTCTCGGACAATAGCGCCAAGCTACCCAGACTCCCAGGTTATAACCAGTTGCTGAAGCTGGGCAAAGAACGCCCGAACGCCGTTTTCCTCGACCTAGGATGCTGCTGTACGTAGCCTTCCAGCGTCTCAGAGGTGTAACTTCACCGCAACATCTCTCTCAGTTGGACACGACGTTCGATGGGCTGTGGCGGACGGCTTTCCTGTGAGACAAATTGTTGCCTCTGACTTGCATGCGGGTAAGCCTCCGCCTATTAGGTAGCAGACACTTGACGGTGCTCATGCAGAGTGCAACAGAATACTGGGACCTGGGACACAGGCTCTTCCGATCTACGAGCGAGTCCTTTCCGGCGAAATTTGTGCCTGGCGACGTTTTCGATCCCGCCCATATCACTGTGACTCCGCCGTTCTACGCTCCGCCGGTGGACACTCTCCCCGACTTGTCTGCCTTGACTTCCCTGAACCCATCTCGCGGACATGTCTCCGCTATCCACTCTTCGGCTTTCTTCCACCTCTTCGACGAGGAGAAGCAGGAGCATATTGCACGCGCCATGGGAGGCCTCCTCAGCCCAGAGCCCGGCTCGATAATACTCGGCACGCATTCTGCAAGTACGCGAAAGGGTTGGCGGGACATCGATGCTGGGGCGACGTTGAGGATATTTGATCACTCACCGGAAAGCTGGACAGCCTTATGGGATGGTAAGGTTTTTGGTAAGGGAACGGTGGAGGTTGAGGCCAAAATTGTGGAACGAGAGGATGTCATGCCGGGTAGGAAGTTCCCCTTTATGGTTTGGTGCGTGACGAGGCTCTAGCCTCTGCACACGTCTGTGGGCGGTTGGTCGTACTGTATCATAACTCGTTGGAAATGGAAATGAATGCAGAAGGAGTTATTGTATGTGTCGTGCGATTGGGACGTTGGTACTCATAGTACCACTATATATTCCGTGTTCTTTCTGACCCTATAGATCCAGGTCGCAACCTCAATGGGATCTATGGCCAGAGCTCTGAGAGGAGTCCAAAAGCGGCCGAGCCTAAGAAAGCCTCTCAGACTTAACATCTACATCAGCAAAATCACACCCTATCTTGGACGTCTTGGGCGGGATCGTCAAGATGAAAAAGATCAGAAAGACCAAAGACCGGTCGAACCTTTACAGGTTATGTCGAGTGCCTGTCCAAGATATCCGATCTTTGGCAGGTCGGTGCCATCTTATCTAAGGTGCTATAAGATCGCTCACGAGATGCAATATATGGCGAGGCTACGGCCAGATTGGTTTCGGGGCGTTCGCGCGAACGCTCGCACATTCAGCATGGAGCACGATGGATATCAGAGATTCATTACATCCAAGTTGCAGTACTAGTGAGAAACCTATTGACGCCCGGCGGGGGCGGACGGAGTGGCAGCCAACATGACCTCGTCGTCGTCCACATCATCCATGCTACTGGCAGGCCCAGCGCCCACCGTAACGTCAGCAGAGACTCGCTTCTTCTTACCGCGACGTCCCTTCGGGACACTATCCCTGCGCTTGTAGACCTCATATGCGGCTGTGTAGATATCCGTCCACTCGTCATCCCGTAGGTCCTCGACGACCTTGAGTACACGTGTGAGGCGCTTGTCGGCGACGTATGCGCCCTCCTTGAACTCGTAGGTATCCTCGTAGTTGTCTTGGGAGAACCAGCCCGCGCGTCCCTTAGGCGGGGCCCAAACACCAGTCTGGTAGTATCTCAGGGCGTGCGTGGCCTGGTAGAACGCGCGGGATCAAGTGCAAATCAATAGTTGTCACCACGACATGACATGCGATTGACGGAACGTAACTCACCCCGAGGACGGCGAGAGTTAACGCCCCGATCGGAAACTCTTGCACGCGCTCACGCGAATCGATCGAGAGTAGTTCACCTAGATGGTGGGCGAACGTGCCGATTATCATGCTACTTCGCAGGCGAGCCTAGAACACGAGACCCTCACGTCAAAGATAGGACGAACATGCAGTGACAAAGGCTTACCTCCGGTCCCACACCGTCATTCCACACCTTCCAATAGAAGGGCGCGGCCTTCTTTGCATCTCCAAGGAGCCATTCGGCGTAGATGCCGATCTGCTTGGGGGTGGAGAAGACAAATGCGGTATTGCCGGCATTACAGGCCGCTGGCATGTTCGCTCCGTCGCCGTTCGCACCTGCATGCTCCTGCTCACTTCCACCTTCGGTTCCTGAGGCGGAGACGACCGGCCCCTTTGCTGACTTTGCTGCTGCGGCGGCGTTGTGCTCCTTGATGATTTCCTCGAACGTGGTGACCGCCGTCATCCAGAAGGCACTATGCCAGTCATTGATGCGATAGTGGATCTGTGTAGATGGCCGAAGGGCGGAATGTGTTAGCGAATTGCAGATTACACTCTGAGAAGCATACCAGTTTCCAGCAGTGATCGTCTTCTTCAAGCGGGTACTGCTTTGAGAGTTCTGACCCGAACGCCTTGCGGTGTAGCTGCTGAAGCTCTGCCAGCGTGAGTTCTTGCCAGGGAATAAGGAGACCTAGATGCTGGCGAACGAGGGGCACGAAACGCGTGTTGAAAGGAACGTGCAAGATGGACGCGATATCCGACATCCTGGACTTCGGAGTTTTGCCAGTGGCAGTGCTGCTGTGATCCTTGCGCTGTGTGCGCGATTTCGATGAGCTCGCCATTGTCGTGACCTTCACGAGAGACGCTGCGGTGACGGTGGCGGCACTCGTCACGGTCCGGGAGCTACTAGCAACTGAGGTTGAGGTGCGAGCGATAACTTTCGTCAAGACGTCCTGCATCAAGCGCTGATAAGTGTCCTGCCAGTGGTACAAGTACCGTCGCACGGAGGTTGTACTGAGCTCTAACCTGCACTGGTGCGATCTGACGAGGCTCGCGTGCTGATTCGAGCTCTAATCCTGGCATTTGTGAGTGGCTGCGTTCACGGTAGTGACCTGGAGCAGGATTGCAGGCGTCGTCGGCAGCGGCAGTGGGGCCTCCCGTGAGTGGCTGACTGTTGTCCTCGTCGTCTGCAAAGCCACTGCTGGTGAGCAAGATAGCATCCTCGCCGGAGTCACTTGCGGTGCTGCTGGGAGGGAACACTGTAGATGCAGAACTGGAGACTGATGCTGAGCGGCGAGCGGCCTTTTGCTGAGGAATACCAAGAGCTCTCGACGGGGCACTGAGCCTGTCCTCGAGTACCTGTTCCCAGTCCTGTACAAAGGCGGCACGCAGTTGGGTAGTCTTCTGTTTCTTGCGAGAGTGCGCAGGACTGGGAAAGAGCCAGAGCAGAGTGAGTACGGTAGCGTCTGAAGGCGGTGTCTGTCACTTGCGCTCGGGCAGTTGCCGTATCCTCAGGCTTCCTTTTTCCCACAGCTTGCGATGACCTGGCAGGGTGAGCGGCCTTAGCCACAACCTCCTCTGCCCTCCCAATGTTCGACATCTTGTGGCGATTACCCACTGCTTTCACAACAGACAGCAATTCTGCTGAACCTCTTCCCTGAGCCCAAGCGGACTGAGGACTATGTTCGTCGACTTCCGACTCGTCTTGATCGCTGTTCGATGGCGGCTGGTACTCTTCGCCACTCTCACCTGACTCCTTGTCAACGTCTGGCTGCCCAGCAGTGTCGACTGCTCCCAAGACCTCTCCTGCATCTTCATCTCGGGTGATGGGCCCCAGCTCATCATGAAACAACTCTTCTGTGGCGCAGCCTGAGCCTATGAGCTTGTGAGTGTCCCACCAGTTGCTCGTGCTACTGCTCACTGACCGTTGTCATGTTCTACAAGGGCGGTCACCGAGAGGCTGGCAGTGCTGCTGTCTACCTGACGAGGTGGAAGGCGAAGCTTGAGTGTAAGTGGTGCCAGCTTGCCTGTCTTTTTGCTCGCTGACTGAGATGTGACCGGGTCAGATGGCTTGAGCCCCCTGGCTGCAGCAGAGTGTGTCCGAATGGTTGGGGCACGCTCTGCAGACATCTGCTCAATAGCAGCAACATGAGCAAGCGCCTGTGCCTGTCTTTGCTGGGTTTCAGCGACCTCTCGCTCTTTTTTGGCCTTCTCCTGAAGAACCGCTTCATGGGATCGCTTTGGATGTGGCATGTCTGGCCCACCAACCACGCGGCTGCGGTTACCAGGGCGAGTTGTGAGCGCAGGTGGGAGCTCCAGGTTTCTCGGCATCACTGCAGAAGTCTAATGAAGGGTTCGACGAGCAGACTGTCAGCGCGGCACAAGAAGGACGAAGATGTACCGAGCTCGATGTGACAAGGTGCGAGGAGGTCAAAGAGCCAGCCCTTGAAGGAACTCTATCCGGAAACCGTCGTGATTGGTGGACAGCGGGGTTTGGATTTGGCCGGTGGCTCGTCGTCGTCGACGAGTCGGGATTGGCCGGTCAGCTGTTGCCCAGGTCAGTAGTTTCCGCTCCGCCTGAATCGCAACCTGATCCTGTTGTCCAGTGTTGTCAGATGGCATTCATCCTTCTATATAGTGTAACTCTCTGCCGCACGTACATCCAACACCAATATGAAGTCTTCGAGCTCCCAACTGCGTGCCTTCCGCTTCCGTGCCCGTGACCTTCCATGTCCATACTCTGCGAAGGGTTGCCACCGTCTCTTCTCAGACCACTCTGGCCTTACGCGACATATCAATGCTGCTCACCGAGAGCCTCAGCCTCTTGCCTCCCAGGCCTCTTCCACTGCGGACTTGGACATCCAGGCCAAGGATTATCCCCTGTTGCCTCCTGCACCAGTCTCTAACCCTCCCTCACCTGTTTGGCATTGTGCTAACCTTCCTCCTCAATCCTCATCTGGTCATGATTCAACCTCAAGGTCGGCTGAGGATACAGGCGACATGCAGCCTGCAGTACAACCTCCTTATGTAGAGTATCACCCATACATTAACGGTGTGTCCCTTCCTGCTACTACAATCATCTGCAGCTCCCTCGCTGACTATTGATCTGCTGTGCACTTAACTAGGACGACCATGCGACCAAGACGGTCACTTCCTCGCACCCGGAAGTCTCGCACCATCTCCTCCCACACATGACCCCGAAAGCTATGACCCCTTCAAGTCCCGCATCAGGTTCGAGCTTGCCGACTTCCTCTACCGCAAGGCAGAGATGTCTGGCAGCAAGATTGATGAGCTGATGGAGCTCTGGGCATGCACGCTTCCCAAGGGTGTTGACCCGCCATTCGCCAACCACCAGCATGTCTATGCAACCATTGATGCAATCAAGCTTGGCAGCATTCCATGGCAGACATTCTCGGTCACATACAATGGGCCTGTCCCGGACGGCGCAATGCCCTCCTGGATGGTACGGGAGTACGACGTATGGTTCCGCGATCCCCGGCTTGTGTTGCGCCAACAGTATGGTAATCCAGACTATGCTGGTGACATGGACTACGGTCCAAAGCGTCTATTCCTTGGCACGCGCAAACGGCAGTACAAGGACTTCATGTCTGGTGACTGGGCATGGGAGCAGGCGGTGAGGATCTCCATCTGCCGGCGCTGTCCTGAACTGACCTCGACATTCCCACAGGACCTAATAGCAGAGGACCCCAACATGCACGGCGCTGCATTTTGCGCTGCCATTCTCGGCAGCGACAAAACGACGGTCTCCGTCGCCACAGGACAAAATGAGTACTATCCCTTGTACCTCACGAACGGGAGCGTCACCAATAGTGTTCGCCGCGCGCACCGAAATGCGATCACGCTCATAGGCTTCCTTGCCATCCCAAAGAGTACGCTCACCTTTCCCGTTTGTCAATATGCCCAAACTGACTGGCAGCTACATCTGTGTCAGCTGAGCGCCACTACCAGAATGACGAGTCCTTTCGAAAGTTCCGCCGGGAACTGTTCCATACATCCTTACGTGCAATACTTGACCCGCTCCGTGAGAGCATGTCAACCTATGAAATCGTGCCGTGTGCTGATGGCCATTACCGGCGTGTGGTGTTTGGGTTGGGCCCGTACATCGCCGATTACCCAGAGCAAGTGCTCCTCGCCTGTACGGTGCAGGGCTGGTGTCCACGGTATGCTGCATGTGTTGGATATTACTATGCTGCTGTACTGAAATTGGCATGGGCTGTGTTCGCCACAGGTGCATCGCTAAACCAGACCAGCTCGATACAGGTGAAGCTGCTCGTCGATCACACAAGCACACGGAGGCAGTCCGCGATGCTAAGGATATGCGACAACTTTGGAATGACTACGGAATTGTAGGCGACCTCACAGTATGTGATCCCGATGCCGTCCATCTGTGTCAAGGTACTGACAATCTTGTGCATGTCGCTGCATCAGCCCTTTACTGCATACTTCCCCCGTGCCGACATCCATGAACTTCTCTCGCCCGACCTCCTTCATCAAGTCATCAAAGGGTCGTTCAAGGATCACCTTGTAACCTGGGTAGAGGAATATCTTGTCCTCAAGCATGGCAAGGCGGGTGCGGCAGCAATCATGGCCGACATAGACAGACGGTGAGCGCTTCCAGAGTACTCATTGGGAGCAATCACTAATTGGTCTCATAGCATTGCTGCAGTTCCAAGCTTTCCTGGACTGCGCCGATTCCCTGAAGGGCGCGGATTCAAACAGTGGACAGGGGACGATTCAAAAGCGCTCATGAAGGTATGTCCAGGATGCAGCTCGCTCTTACTACACAGGTAAATCGGGCTGACAACGTGACAGGTCTACCTTCCCGCCATCGCTGGACATGTACCGCCGCAGATGGTACGTGCCATCAGCGCATTTCTGGAGTTCTGCTACCTCGTCCGGCGGGACACACTCGATGACGACATTCTTGACAAGATTGACGACACCCTCGAACGTTTTCACCACGAACGCGAGATCTTCAGGACGACGGGTGTGCGGGAGACGATCTCACTGCCCCGGCAACATTCATTGAAGCACTACCGGCGTCTCATCTGCCTCTTCGCCTCGCCCAACGGCCTGTGCTCCTCGATGATGGAAGCCAAACACATCATCGCAGTCAAGAAGCCCTACCGCCGCACGAGCCGCAACCAGGCCCTGGGTCAGATCTTGCTCATCAACCAGCGCCTTGATAAGCTTGCCGCGCTTCGTGTCTATTTCACCGCCCACAAAATGCTCGACGGGCCCTGTCCACGACTCCCTCGGTTCCTCCACCACCCCGCTGCTGACAGCGACGACGAGCTCGAACAGGAAGCGACTTCCCCCGCAGGCGAGTCAGATGACTCTGAGACGGCGACAGGCAGCGCCGGTCATCGTCGTATACAGGCGCGGCACCCACACTATCGTACACCCACAGCGGGTGAGGTATCCCTCTCCGACCCGGAGGATGAGGATGTCCCAGGAAGAGAAGATGCCTTGAGGATGGCACGTCAAGCGGGTGGTGAGGCTGCGGCAGCTGAAGAGAATGATGACGAAGATGAAGGTGCTGTGGATGGGCCATCCATCATGGCGGAGTGTGTCCTTTCGCAAACACCTGGTACGTCTACGTCCTGGGCCCTGGCTGACATCAGTAGTACTGATATCCAATCCTTTATAGTCCGAGGCTACCCAAAACAGCTCACACTCCTTGCTCACGCTATTGCCGTGCCGACATTGCCTGACCTCATCCGACATTTTCTGTACGGCCAACTGACGCCGACCGGTCGACCCCATGATTCAAATAACATCCCTATCGAGTCGTGTCCGAGGTTCGACGGGAACATCACGGTCTTCCCTTCTGCTATCGCAACATACTACGCCCCCAGTGACCCCTCCGGACCTCGCGGCATGCACCGCGAACGTATACGCTCAGTGGCATCTTGGAGAGGCGGCGGTCCTCGGCGCGACTGTATCTTTGTTTCACGGGATCCAGAACTTCCCGGGTTCAGAGGACTTCTCGTTGCGCGAGCACGCCTATTCTTCTCCTTCAAGTTCCAGGGTGTTTTGTACCCTTGTGTTCTTGTATCTTGGTATTCAGAAGTTGGGGATCAACCCGATGCTGATACGGGCATGTGGATGGTGACCCCGGATGTGGATGAAGCCTCTCAGCCCGTGCTAGATGTTATACATCTTGATACGGTCGTGCGCGGGGCGCATCTTATCGGGGCCGCAGGCGATGATATTATTCCCCATGGTGTCGGGCCTTCTCACACGCTGGACGTCTTCCGTACCTTCTATGTAAATAAGTACGCCGACCATCATGCACATGAAATAGCATTCTGATCTCGCATTCTGGTGTGCCGACTTGCTGTATAGTCCCACTGGTGACTGCTAATCCGGAAGAACGGAACTCGGTGGCCGGGAGCAGTGCTGTAGCACACAGCGGCGTGACTGCATCACTAGCTTGTACGTCTGCTACTCGGTGACCCTGAGGCTCTCGCTGAGGTGATCTTTGTGATCGTATTCTAACTACCTGCAGATGCACAGCTTGTCCTCATCATCAAGATCCATTAGGACCAAAGAACAAAAAAAGGATGATATGTAATAGGACTAAGGTCACCCACAAGACAAAAGACCGAATAAGTTCGGAAAGACGGGATGTGATTTTGCTGATGTATCATAGCGGGCGTGGGAACTTGCTTTCCGGCCGGGAGGCAGCTGCTGCTACTGTAGTACCTCTCACTCGGAGTCTCATATCGTCAATATTCCACTCTTGTTGTTGACCGTATCCTTGTCTCCTTCCTCTAGTAAGGTGATGCATTCAAGGAACTACTCAGAGTAGAGTCTACGCTCGGATTGCATGCTTGCTTGCGGTATTTGTCGCAAATTTCCCTAGGGCGGTCATAAGCGCTTATAAGCACTATAATCACCGTAAGGGAAACATGACCCTTATGATCAGTGAGTAATTTGATCACTAGGTTATCATTGTGAATGTGCGTTATAATCCCGTGGCTGCGGCTTATAAGATAACCGTTCACCTGATAAGGCAATGATAATCGAGCTAGCCGTGAGGGGCCT
This sequence comes from Trametes cinnabarina, assembly GCA_000765035.1. Lineage (NCBI taxonomy): Eukaryota > Fungi > Basidiomycota > Agaricomycetes > Polyporales > Polyporaceae > Trametes > Trametes cinnabarina. The sequence goes on along the minus strand of CCBP010000116.1, from coordinate 1,160 downwards.
GCACTGCTGATAATTGATGATAATCGGGTCGCTGCTATGGGGTGTGAACGGCTGATAAGGGACTTATCATTGGTCGCTGGTGCCGAAAAAATAAGCGCGTCCCAACGTCCCGCCTGCGGTTTCGATTCTACCTTGGCCATGCTACCTTGCTAGATTTAGTAGCACCTTCTTACTTACCGGTATTTCTATCAGCTATCAGTACCTAGCGAATTGAGTTACCCGCACTCTGTTACGGACCTAACTTACCTCACTTGAGCTGTCTCTTATTATTCTGTAGTACCAGGATCAAGTCAGTCTATTGAAGAAGGCGATTAGAAGTAGACGTCACTCACCGGGATTCGAACCCTCGCACTCTGGGCTACAGAGTCAGACACCAAAACCACTGGGCCATACGGCCACACCTGTACAAGGGCCTCAACTTTACTTGTTTAGCTCTTACGCCCCTACTGATAATCAAGTGATCATTGCTTATCAGCGGGCATGCATCCATTATCAGTAGCGATGAGTCCAGTTACTAGAGCGACGAAAGCAGAGCACAGCGGAGGGGTTGCGCCCCCGCAGAGTGAAGTCCTGTTGAAGGTTCACCTCAAGCATATATCTACAGTGAATCCTGACAGACAGTAAAATTGCGAGCACTCCAAGAACACGACACCAAGAGCACAATCATGCATGTCCGGGATGACCAACAGCACATCAGATGATCGACAGTGAGGGCAAAGCAACATGATACTATGCCTCAAGGGCCTCACCGGCTGAAGGCAATGGCAGTAGTGCCTTACTTCTTGACCCGGTTTGACGAGCGAGTGCCCACGCGGCCACGACGTGCAGCGCCGGTGCCCCTCGAGTTTGATGCCTCAGCCGACGGAGCATTGGGCGTGGAGGAAGCCACTTCCATATCTTCGGCGACAGTGGCCGGTGCAGCCTTCCGCCCTTTCCGGCCAGCAGTCGTTCCGTGGCGTGTGGGGGCAGCGGGCTTGGTGTTGGTCGCAGGTGGGTCTGGATCAGGTGATGTTGATGGAAGCGCCGCGCTGCCAGCTGCGACCTGGGTGCCCTCATCAGCGGATTCATCTGCTGGCTCAACTGCACGGCGGATACGTGGACGTGGGCGTGGGCGGACGGGCTCAGGAATACTCTCCGGAGCCTGTGCTTGATCGTGGGAG
>CCBP010000115.1:439396-453363 GCA_000765035.1 Trametes cinnabarina | reverse complement strand
GTGGGGCGGAACAGAATGCCACCACCAGGGATTGAACCAGTGACCTGGGAAGCCTCAGCATACTGTGAGACGACCATGCCCAGACAATAACACAATCTAACAACTGGACCAAAAGGCCACTATGCTGAGGCTATCAGCATATTTGTCTGGATCTATATAAGCAGTTCCTATGTCATGTATTGCCACTCCAGCATGGACCATGACACAATGAAGCCTCACCACCAAACATTCCGCTACCGCCCGCGAACACTTAGCTACCCTTTCTCAAGCCGTGGGTGTATGCGACTGTTCTCTGACCGGTCAGGCCTCACACGGCATGTCAACGCTGCACACCTGCGTCTCCTCAGACAAGCCCCCGTCAACGACCCCTCGACTTCTAGCCTGCACGATGATCTCCCAATTGAAGAGCACGAGCCGCTAGTGCAGGAAGAGGTGGCTGATGTGCCAGGCTCACCTAAAGTTGCAGCTGATGCTCCAGCGCCGGACACTGGACATGCCGATGTCAACAATGTGCAACGCACGGAGCATCATCCACATATTGATGGTAGGTTTCGCAACCACTGCTTGCTTTTGAACTCATATTACATTGTTCTACAGGGCGTCCTTGGAATAAGGACGGCAATATCCTCCCTGCAGGAAGTCCTCCAACCCCAGCACCACCGCGGGCCCAGGACGACTACTACCCTTTCGATTCAAGGCTACAGTACGAGACGGGCAAGTTTTTATATCGCCGGACAGAGATGGCCGGCACTAACATTGATAATCTCATGGATCTCTGGGCATGCTCTCTGCCCGAGGGTCAAGATCCACCATTTGCAAACCATGAGCACCTGTACGCAACGCTCGATGCCATTCCTCTTGGAGATGTCACGTGGGAAGGTTTCTCTGTGACATACAACGGCCCAATTCCCAATGGTGTCATGCCGTCCTGGATGATTCGGATGTATGATGTGTGGTTCCGTGACCCGCTACCAGTCACACGAGGACAGCTGGCCAATCCTGACTTTGCTAACAATATTCACTGGGGACCCCGGCGCCATTATGGTCCAAATGGAAAGCGGCAGTATTCTGACTTAATGACCGGTGATTGGGCCTGGACTCAGGCGGTGAGTTTGGAGCATAGTTGATAAATTACTGACACACTGCTCACTGGCACATTGCTGCAGGACATGATTGCCGAAGATAAGACACTACAGGGGTCAGCGTTCTGTCCCATCATCCTTGGCAGCGATAAGACAACGGTATCAGTTGCAACCGGACAGAACAAGTACTATCCGTTATATGCATCAAATGGGTGTGTTACAAACAGTGTGCGGCGGGCGCATCGTAATGCTATCACTCTTATAGGTTTCCTCGCCATACCTAAAAGTGAGCTTCAGTGATTGTCTCTGTCCCGGGTGATTGATGCTTACTATGATTCATTGCCATCAGCGGAACGTCACTACCAGAATGACCCAGTGTTTCGCAAATTCCGCCATGAACTCTTCCACACCTCACTACGCTTCATTCTCTGTTCGCTACGCAAGTACATGACCACCTACGACGTCGTACACTGTGGTGATGGCCATTACCGGCGGATCATCCATGGACTCGGTCCCTACATCGCCGATTATCCCGAACAAGTTCTCCTCTCCTGTGTCGTACAGGGCTGGTGTCCAAGGTAAGTTGTTCATTCAATTCTCACTCACCATTGCGCACATGGTCCTCAGTAATATGCCATCAGATGTACTGCACCAGCATCAGATCTCGACACCGGACAGGCTCCACGCCGATCTCATGAGCATACGCTGGCTTTGATGGATGCATTTGACCCGAAGGTTTTATGGGAGGAATACAGCATCATCAGCGACACCATGGTATGTACCAGCCACTGATCTGAGTCACATTGCTCGCTGCTTACGAACTTGATGAAGCCCTTCACGGCTGACTTTCCTCGTGCAGATATACACGAGCTGCTGTCTCCCGACCTCCTGCATCAAGTCATTAAGGGATCTCTTAAAGATCATCTCGTGACATGGGTGGAAGAGTACCTCATCAAGACTTACGGCAAGGCTGGGGCAGCTGCACGCATGGCTGATATTGACCGCCGGTGGGTTTATATTGGTGCTCTCGCGATGCCAGTCTACTCACAAAAGCGGTATGCACCTGGCAATAGAATCGCGGCAGTCCCCAGCTTCCCTGGTTTACGACGCTTTCCTGAGGGGCGCGGCTTCAAGCAATGGACAGGTGACGACTCAAAAGCGCTGATGAAGGTACCTCGTTCATGCAACCTATCAAGTATTTGTACGCTACTAATCCACTTGCGTTCTCTCTCAGGTGTATCTGCCTGCAATTGCAGGACATGTACCTGCGCAAATGGTCCATGCATTCAGCGTGTTCCTTGATTTCTGCTATCTCGCGCGGTGTGACATGATCGACGAGGACACCCTGGACGCTCTGGAGGACTCGCTGGAACGCTTCCATTGTGAACGCGTCATCTTCGAGACTACAGGTGTCCGGCTTGGTGGCATTTCCCTTCCGCGTCAGCACGCTCTCAAACACTACCGTCGCCTCATCAGGCTCTTCGCATCTCCGAACGGCCTGTGCTCTTCTATGATGGAGGCGAAACACATTGTCGTTGTCAAACGCCCATATCGTCGCTCCAGTCGCAACCAGCCACTCGGGCAAATCATCCAGATCAATCAGCGACTGGACAAGCTTGCTGCGCTCGAAGTTGATTTTACTGCACGAGGAATGCTCCAAGGGCCTTGCCCCCGGCTACCGCGTCTCATTGCACAGGCAGAATCAAGCGATGAGGATGCGGACGGCGGCAGCTATGGATATGAGCGAGAACACCATGATGATGAATCCAACTTGTCTTCTCCACTGCAACCTGCCCGCGGTCGAAACCATCACCATGTCCTTGCCATAGGTGCTGATGAGTTGGAGGACGTCATTGACGACAGCATCGAAGTGTCGAATGCCGACATCTTGGATCCCAGCCATGGCGAGGCAGTAGACAGTTTTGCGGTGTATGACCCCTCTGTCCTTGCTGAGTGCTTACTGTCCAAGACACCCCGTACGTCCCCAATGACCTTGCCTAGCATGTTTCCGCTCTGAAACTGATGCTCTGATGCTTCCGTAGTACGTGGCTATGCAAAGCGACCCAACGCCCTCGCACAAGCTATTGGATTCCCTGCATTGCCCGACCTTATCCGGTGGTTCCTCTACGACCAACTGTCCTCCGAGGCGTCAACCAGAGGTTGTGATGTCCCTCTGACGTCCTGCCCTGCATTCGACGGCAACATCTCTGTCTATCCATCGGCTTTGGCTACGTATTTCGCTCCGAGTGACCCGTCAGGGCCGCGTGGCATGCACCGTGAGCGTATCCGTTCCGTTATGTCTTGGAGGGGTGGTGGTCCTCGTCGTGACTGTGTTTTCGTCGCACAGGACTCTGATTTGCCTGGATTCCGTGGACTTCATGCTGCTCGCATACGTATGTTCTTCTCATTTACGTTTCAGCAAGTCCTATATCCTTGTGCCTTGGTGTCATGGTTCTCGGCAGAGGGTGACACTCCAGATCCTGATACAGGAATGTGGGTGGTTACTCCAGACCTCGACGAGGATAATCAGCTCTCGATCGACGTGATTCATCTTGATGCAATTGTACGGGGGGCACATCTAATTGGGGTTGCTGGCGAAGAATTCATTCCTTACGAGCTCGGTGCAGAGGATTCTCTGGACGTCTTTTGCAGGTTTTATGTTAATAAATTCGCGGACCATCACTCTCACGAAATAGCATTCTGACATCTTCATGAGTTGAACTTACAGCTACTAGCACTAGTACGTTATCTAGCTAGTTGTATTGAGTCCACCGTGATTTGTTCTCAACCAGCAGGCTCGCTTCGAAGACACCTGTAGCTTGAACTTGGAATTGAACCGGCCGTGGGGCCTTACAGTACCCGAGTGGGCGCGCTGAAGGCCATCGGGTTTTTTGGACGAGTCTGGTACTACCATAAAAGAGGATATAAGACCTGTGATTCGCCCCAGACGTACAAGCCTTTTGAACTTTATGTTAACGGTATATCCAGGGTGCTCAGCAATGCCAATGCGGTGCCAGGCTTGTGAAAGACGGCCTGATTTCACAAGACCATATAAGCCTCGCAATAACTTGTGCGTAATGCACAGTGAATTTTGAAACCCCGCAATTCATTACCCGCTTTTGGCAGCTTTTCGGTAACCATGCCCACAAATGCTTCAATATAGCAAAATTCAGTCACTTCAAACATATATTATTCCACGATAACCATGGTAATATACAAATATGTGACCCACAGTCCCGGTACCACTGGCCTGCCAAGAGTGAACTAAGACTACTGCAGACTCACCGTACAGAAGGGGAATAGGTGAAGGTGTGCCGTCGAATTCTAACTCTTCCACAGCTTGAGTCTTCGCCAAGTACTGTACTAGTAGAAGGAAAGACTTACGTGCAATCCAGGTGCTGAAGTGGGGTTAGGGTTAGCAGAAATTGTGCTCGTGTAGACTTACTGTTTGCGAGGTGGGACCAGTTCTTACCATAGTAAGTCCGCAAAGATATTGCTGTAAGGGAGAAGACTGAGGGATCATGCCCAGTAAGGGGTGCGGTGCTGCAAGCACCTCACACTGGCACTGTTCAAGGGTATTTATGCACTCCCAAGGGTCGACCGGACCATCGACAATGCGACCACGACGCCTTTTAGATTGCATTCATCACCCCGGTTCCGTGAGCCTGTATGACAGGACCTCTCCTGCCACAGGAACAGCATGCCGCCAGTCTGAGACATATGCATGTTACCGTTTCTTTGGGACCCCTGACGGTTAGGGTGATCCAGCTATGATCATGCAAGAGTTTTAGTCTGTTCATTAGTATTGGGCAATTCAATAGAAGCCTTGTAATATCACGCATTTGCGGACCAGGGGTTCAGGAGCCTGATAGTTGCATTATATTGCCATGCACCAGGTCGCCGACCCTTGAGGGTATTGGCAAGGGAATATAAGGCTGGGCCGCCATCGCATTGACTTATCAGACCTTGATCGGTCCGTTGAGCAGCTTCTATCCGCAAATAAGCCCATGTATTCTCACGCCTCTCTTGTAAACACTTGTAATGCCTGCACGCTCAAACCAGTCTCTGACGGAAAACCCGATGGCCGGGCCTCCACAATTCCCTGGTATGTTACTGCTTACTCAGCTACTCTATCGTTCGAGCGAACTCAAGGATTGGGCAGTTTCGACTCTTTGGACAGTCTTATAGTCCGGTCCCTCGCTTTGAACATTCCCAAGATCCTACAAAGTGGCAAGACCAGAAAAGATGAGTTACCACAAGACAAAGATTGCGGTGCAAGACAGGAGATGCCAGAAGACCGGTAAGACCGGTCGACATTTTCCTGATGCTCACCGTGTTTCTCGTCACTATCGGGGGATCCGGACGTCAGCGATCGGGAACTCTTGCGATCCTTTTCTCCGCAGGCTGGCCGTTTCCGATAACCGCGTCCAGGTTGGGCGCATCGACGGTCCGAGCGCGCCGTCCGTTGTGCCATCACATGGAATTGAGGTGGGCAACCGCCAAGGACGATATCCCGCATTTGATACGCACTTGAAAGGCTATCTCCGCAAGAGTAAGCGTCCCACATGCAATCGACAGGGAGGCGCCATGCTCATGACTGAACCGTTGGTCAACGCTTATACGAAAGACGACTTGACTTACAGCCGACGGTGAGCCTCTGATGTCCGAGTCATGCGTGCGCACGAGGCACCATTGCTTCGCGAGAGGAAGCCCGATACTAAGAGGGCAATGAGAGATCAACCTCGCACAATTGTGATCCTCGATAGATTTCAAGAGCAATGCCATTTGCCGAGCTGGAAACGGGTAGATCTTCGTGCATCAGCCACGAGAAGGTCGAAAATGACAACTATAATCCAAGGAGACTCACTCAAGCACCTCCCCCTGCCGTACCCTATCCGACAACCCGGAGGCTTTGACGCAATTACATAACAATGTCCGACGCTTTTTGACCTGCGGAGTCTGTATACGTCGCGTTATCCAGCAGAGCAGACATCTGAGATGCGTATCAAGCACATTGCAACGTAAATGCAAAGACTGTTCGCGAGCACGACGTGTGCCCGTGTGTCGCATCCGCGCTCGTCCTCTCTAGGCAAGCAGATCATGATCATAGCCTATCGAGAGCCTCGAGGAGCGCGACGGCAATGGTCTTGAGCCGTCTTCCCAAATAACGCGGTCACGAAGGTCTGGGGTTTCCAGGAAAGTCAACGCACCTGTGGAACACCGCCTCGCGCCGATCGGTCTGTGAGCCAAAGCACAAGTGGATTCGAGCCTCGTAAGCTACTTCCCAACCCTCAGTCCGTCGTGTATGCACGACTCGCCATTAACTACACTTCGCCTCACATCCCGCGTCAAAGGCGGTCGGGAGTAGCACTCTCTGGACGCTACGCTGGCGAAGCACCCCACGGACATCCCGTTCGATCTGCAAAAATACCCCAGGAAGACAAGGGTCGCCGACTGCGTGCAGTTGCTAGACAATTTCTGCGGACTAGACCTATGTGGGGCGCGGGGCATACGCAGGCGGAGGCATCGAGTCGGCTTCACACACAGCCGTTGGCCCCGGCTCCGCACTCGAATGGGTCTCCAGAAACGCCATCATCCGCTCTGCTATACCGAGCGGGAGCGCGAGAGAGACTATGGGCCCATGATCGAAAAGCACAGGCTCCTGCGCTACCGGTCGCAGAGTGGTCAAGGGGACTGCAGGTGGTCCACGCCCAACGTTTCCGACCGGTAGGAGACCTTGAGCGAATCTCCCCGAGGGCCCGCTGAACCGTTGCGCAGTCTCCGCTCGTGATTCGTCAGCTTGCATTTGCCGATTCTGACGTTCCCTGCGTTCGCGGACGTCAACACGAGTTGGAGCCTAGCCGGGCGAATGGGTAACGTACCTCTCAGGTTCCGCCAGTCCGGCCTTTAAATCATCGGCAGCTCCTTCGTTCGACGGCGAGCCCCTGCTGCCGTCATGCGCCTGGATGCTGTCTCTGCCGAGACAATGGGAGTCGCGGAGAGACCATAGGCCGCGACGTCGGGACTCTGGTAAATCATCCGACGCTCGAGCCTCCTCCATGTGCAAGTCATGTACGCGTGGGGAACCCCCAGGTCGCCTGGCGCGTCCGAATCTCTTGATGGAGAACGTCGCCGCCGGACCCGGGACTTCTTTCGAGGTCGACAAACCAGTCGATGGCGAACCTCCTGTAGCGCGGCGGCGGCGTCTGCGGCGAGCGCTGCGCACCAGCCAGATTGCCGTCAGACAGATGACGAAGCAGACGCAGATCGCTACCGGTAGTGCAACAACCAACGGAAGCGACAGGTGTGACTTTGAAGGAGTCGATGTGCCGCTCGGAGTGAGCGTAAGAGTACCAGGAATCGTCGAAGTCGACGATGGGGCGGAACCCGAACCCGACTGCGTCGTCGACGTTGATGAAGATACTGGCGGTTCCTTTCCCGCCAAATGGCTAGTCACAGGGTCCTTTGATGTCGTGGTGATCGAGGAGACCGTACTCGTGAACCCCATCGTCAAGGTCCCAGTGTCGGTTCCAAAATCGTCAATGGTCTCCTTGGCGGATATGGGTTGTAGCGTGCTAATGGACACGTCCTCTGGACCTGCCGTTGTTGCGAACCCATGCCGCCGCATCGACAGATCCCGAGATAGCAACATGAAGTCGTTCGGGGCAGAGATCCGCGGGATATCCACTGTGATGTAGGACGTCGGGAGGGGAAAGCTCGGTCTTGTCCGGGCAGTAAGTCTGTTCGGCGGACTGAGGTATCGGTCCTCCTGGACAACCGTCGACGGTCCTACATCTTCCGGATAGACATTCAGTGTTACACAAATGATCGGGCGCGAGCCATAATCGTACTTCCTTCCGTGGCCATGCCGCAAGCAAATTGTTGACAGGTTTGTTCTCCCGTGTTCCTGCCCCGGAGTGGATTCAGGCTTCGGGTATTTACTGGGAATGACATCAGTGAAGATTGTACAGGACGAGTGAGCTATACCATCAGGAAACTCACGGCGGAAGAACGGCAGGAGCGCGAGCGATGGGCACAAGAGGGGCGACAACTACACACATATATACGGGAGGGCAGAGGCGGACAGCGTACCGACCGAAATGCGATGTGCAATTGACTTTGCACGACGCGAGTACCCCACAGGCATGTCATGCTACTCTTTCGTCACGCACCGCTGCGGGAACATGTTCATCTGTCAAGTCAAGGATGGACAGATAGATACGTAGAGCCAGGAGAAGAGCGCGACGACTATGGGACACCCTCGCACTGTCCCCACGCGGGAAAACACACAGACATGCAGAATCCGTCGGGCAATATACAGTACTTTTGTGGGTCAAATCTAGGAACAGCGCCTTCTCTTCCCTGACGGCATCGAGAACATATCAGCGCCTTGATGCAGAATCACGTTCTCACATACCTTCCACCGACAAGAGAGCAGTGACACATAGACCCTTCCGGCGCCGCTTGCACGCCGCACCTGGTGGAGGCGGCTCTCTGGGCATCGTCAAATGAATAGCCCAGCAGCGTGCAAGCCGACCGGTTGCTCGAGCCACACGCACGGATTAGACAAGGCCCGAAGCACTGACCGTCTCCGCTACCACCATGTCTAGCTGAGGAAAGGCAGTGTATGACCTACATATGTGATCGTTCAACCGATAATGTCTCATTCGAAGTAGGATGTTATCAAGTCCAAAGCGACACGCGCACATACGGAGCACAACTCATGCAGTTACTGCACGTACAGCAAGAGGTGGATGTCAGATACTCCTCTTTATGGGAGGACGTCCTCATGCGAGAACCTCTTCCAGGATATCGATGATCCGCTTGACCTCGTCAACCGTGTTGTAGTGCACGAGCGAGATCCGCACGACGCCGTCGTCTACGTTGATCTTCGGGTCGAGCTGGTCGACGAGCGTGTACGCGTAAAAGTGTCCGTACCGGATCCCGACCTATTCAAAACCACACGTTAGCCACGTCCGACAATCGCAATCCCAAAAATCAAGGTTCGCTTACATCGCCCTTGGCATCGAACGCCTTCACCACACCCGGGCTCCGCAGCGCCCGATCGCCCACGACGACGAAGCTCACCGTCGGCACCCTCCCCGCGCCCGCGCCCTCTTCTCCGACGATCCGCACGCCCCTCTCCCGCTTTCCCCTCAAGTAGCCCAGCAGCGGCTCGAGCAATGTCTGTTCGTGCTCCGCGACAGCCGCCCACGCCGCCTCGAGCGTGCCCGCGGGCGTGAGGGAGCGCAGGTAGTCAGGAACGGCTGTGCACCCGTAGACGAGCTCGTACCCGGGCCCGCCCGGCTGAAGCTTGTACGGCTTGTTGTCCACCTTGAGGAAGTGGTGCGCGAGCGAGGTCAGCGAGTTCTGGAGGGAGCTCGCGCGCGCGTAGAGCACGGACGCGTGCGGACCGTACACCTGTCCCTACTGTGAGAAAGCTGCGCACCACGCGGGAGGATCCGAGACGTGCCTTGTAGAAGGAAAAGTAGCAGTACTCGACATCCCAGGCGCGCACGTCAATCTGCCTGTGCGGCGCATACGCGACGCAGTCGACGCAGAATTCGATCTTGCGGGCACCCAAGTCCCGCGCGCGCTCCCTTGCCGCACGGACGATGTCCTGCACTGGGACGACGGAGCCTAAGATATTAGAGCACGCGGTGAACGCGACGAGGCGCGTTTTGGCAGAGATGAGCGGCAGGAGGGCGTCGAGCTGCAGACCGACGGCGTAGGGATTCTCCGGGTACTGCGCGAGACGGGTCTCGGGCCAGAGTCTGATGATGGCGCCTTTGCGTGCGGCGAGCCTCTTCCAGGGTCCGGCGTTAGCTATAATGAGAATGTTTCCTTGTTAGTGGTCTGGGCTGTTAAGTGAGTATGTCGAGGCGAAGGCTCACATTCGTGTTCTCCAGTGATGATGATCTCCTCGCCCGGATGGATATCGGCTTCTATAGCACGGGCGAGGTTCTCGACGAGCATGGTGGAAGAGCTGCCATAGGCGATCTCATCGACCGACTCGGCGTTGAAAAGCTCGCGGGCGGCTTCTGAACCCGATGCGACGCGAGCAGTGCTCGCGACGGATACGGGGTAGTCTGCGCCGAGCTGAACGTTGGTGTTGAGCAGATAGTCTGAGATGCGGTCGACGACGTCCGCAACGCATTGGGAGCCGCCGGCGTTGTCGCCGAAGAGGAAGCCTGAGGCGAGGGCGGGGAAGACGGAGCGTACGAACTTGATGTCGAGCGTCATCGTGATGTGCTCGGCGGAACTGTACGGTTGGAAGTGGTGGTTGTTCTGAAGAAGCTGCGTCTAGACGTATATGCGGTGGAGGAAAGAAACAGATGATGGACGCGATTTACGATAAGCAAGCGGAGAAGGGGTCCCGTGCGAGTGAAATACGCAATCGACCTCGAGCTCTGAATCCGCACGGTTCCGACGAGTGGCAACGAGTATCCCGCATCCCGCGTTGTATGTAGGCCATCAAGCTTTTCCTAGAGCAGTACTGGCCACCGAGACGACATGGCATAGCCTGACGTGCGCAGCTTCCTGAGGGAAGAGAAAGAAAGACGAAGCGTCGAATATCAACGACGCGTTTGGGACTGGCACAGCCGCGGCCACGTGCAGTCACTCCGAGTCGCGTGTGTGCTGGTATGCGTCTGTGGCTAGGAATAAATGTGGCAGATGACGATGATGGACGTCGCCTTGCCCATCCAAGTTGCTTGCGATGTCTATGCGGTGTGTTGTATCGTTGCTGTGTCCATGATCTGGTGATGGTCGTGCCGTTGTACTCCTCGGTGGACGCTTGAATGTATATCTTTCAAGTTGTAGAAGGCAACAGCATCGTTGCCGCAATCTCTCGACTTGGCGCCGCATACAAATGGGGGTGAGTACACTACCTGCTCGAGGTCGTCCTCTGATTGAAAAGTCCATTCGAACCAGAATAATGCTGACACGTATATGTGGCGCTGACATGTGCTTGCACTTTCTCCTGGGTCTGCTCGACGAGCGACTTCGATAGGATGCGGTTATCCAAGCATGATGTCGCTCTGCATACCGCTGTTCTAGGGCTCGGCTTGACGCTACGCCCTTGGCGAGTCCATAAACCGCTGCGCTTGCGCTGATCTCAAGTGTCACAGCTCGTTCTCATATCTCACAGCAACTTTCATGTCATGGTCATGGAACAAAGGCCCACAGCAGTAGCGACTCCCTACGTGGACGGGGGCGTGACTGTCAAACAAACCAGGTCAGTCCAAGTCTCTGCACTCTCCCCGTACTCTGGGGGAAATCGTCGCCGAACAGCGAGATATAATCACCGGTACTGACATGCCGCGTCGTCCCATAGGGGAAGAGGCTATGGTCAGACTCTCGAGCTCGAGTTGTGGGATGCTGGCAATCATCCTATCCCAAGCAATACCGTAGGTATGCCACCTCAGCTGATCAACCTCAGCAACACTCTGGCTGAAGTTGAATTCCGCTCTGCAGCCGGCGCGGACTTTGCCTTTGCAGCCCGCCAGTACGGCATAGTATTTCCTCCACTCAGCATTGGTGTCAGTACCACCATGCATATACCGGTCCCCACTGTCAGTTTCATCACAGGCCCGCCTACCTCACCTTCGCCGACAACGACGTCTCCCACGTTTACCGCGACGGGGACAACGTCCGAGGCTCCGGTCACCCGCGAAGTGCCTGCGACGTCTCCAGATACCGCCACTTCACTATCGATAGGTTCTCCCCTTCATACCACCGGCCCCACGGTAGCTGTTCAGAGTCAACCACCTGCTACAACCCTCGACATCATCTCCGCCACTATCGGTCCCATCCCCTCATCCACCGTCGCTCATTCCAAGTCTACGTCGCTCCTCTCAACTTGGGAGTCAACGTCTCTCACGCCCACGGGAGCAGCCTCTCTTTCTCATTCTTCCAACCCATCTGTCTCTGCAGTGTCAGCCACTGCACCCCCACCTGTCTCTAATGGACACGTTCTTTTCGACCCTCATCACGCTTTTGTGCTATCGGCTGTCTTGGTCTTTATCTTTCTGGCGTTCGGCATTGCCGTTCTCCTCATTCAACGGCGCCGGAAGCAACGACGCCGTACCCTCCCAGAACTCCCGGACTCACTCTCGCACGCACGCACACCGTCTCAACGTGATATCGATCCAGCGTGCAATAAGGAGTCTGCCGTCTTCGCATTGGCAGAGAACGAGGGCGGGGATTTTCCCCACTTTGCCAACGACGACGTCTCCGATAACTCCTCTTCCCTATGCTCGGCTCCCCATCCTGCATGGCCCATCTCCCTACAACAGGAAATCCAATCCGACACACCCGTACGATCGAGCCATCCTCCAGAAGACCAGACAGTTTCCTCGTCGATGCAGGTCCCCAGCGACACCAAGCCCTCCGTCGAACGCACCGAGATCCTCGCGTCCCCCGTGCACGAACCATCGGCGGCCGCTCTCGCGCCAGAACCGTTCGACGCGTCGTCGTCCTGGAACACAAGCGAGGACCGGGTCGTCTCCCTTCCTGCTGCGCTTTTTCACCAGATGTTGGTAGGGCTCGAGCGGTCCGAGCCCCTGAATCCCGCGATTCTTGGGTTTGCGGATCCGCCCCCGGCGTACGAGCCTCTTACGGTCGCTATGATCGCAGTCGAAGAAGGCGCGCCGAGTGCCTAGGGTGTACTGGACGCTAACACGTCGTAAACGGATTCGAGCGGCTCGGTGCACTCGTGCATCGTCACGGCGCACAACCCTGTGGAATTGATACATGCGCTTTGGACGGTCTGCGACTGATATCGAGCGGCGTACCGCACGAGTGGTCTTACCCTGCTTCCTTGTCATGCACATCGAGTTTCATGGAGGGATGCTTTACCAACTGCATGAGCCGGCGTCAGTGAATATAGCGAGGCGTGTAAGTTCGCGCTCAGGTGACCGCGTTGAGTATGTCAATGTCCAGAGGTCGCGTCGGTGACCTGTTTGTGGGCTTGTTGCCCTCTCCAGTTCGAACAGGACCATCTATGCAATATAGACTCACTCGAGAGAATGAGGACGATGATACTCTTGGTGACCGGCGGCGCTGGAGGATGGTGAGTACAGTAGACTCAAAACTAGGGTTCGGTCAGGTGAGAGGATGGCAGAAAAGGGGGAAACTGGCGATTCGGAGGTTATTCGAGCGAGCCATGAGTGAAATTCATTCATGGTCGTACCATCCCCCACTGCAGCGCGAGGATAGCCTGAAGGAGACTGGCTAGGGTACTGGAGATCAAGAGAGCTGTTCATAAAAGCCAGAGTACCGCACCCGCCGCGATGCGTGAGGGTCGCGCAGAGATGGGGATTTGCGTAAGAGTAGCTCGTCATACTCGCCTCGTCTTCGCTGTGGCTAATGCTGTGGCTGGGTGCAGTGGGCGTTCAGAGGGTGCGCGTGCGACGGGGTCGGATAGTGTATCTTATCAGATAATCTTGGCGATCACACCCACGTCCTCTCCTCCTCGCAATGGTCCATCTCGTTCGACGTTCGTGCAACCCCGCAGATCATCGATCAACATCGCAAGTTAGATTCAGCACTGTGATGGGCCCCTTTATGCCGAGAACATGCGTGTATTCCGCAGACTGTCGTATGCCTCGGTGCGAAGGCACATATAAGGCCCCAGGCGGATCTCACCACCTCCCCGGATCGTGCAAATGGCTACGCTTGCGACTCTGCGCTCACTTCATTCTCTCATAGGGGACGCGCTCAACGACATAGAGCGTGTCTACAACGCTCGCAGCCTCGACTTTCCCTCTCTCGACGTCCCCTTCTACCCTCGTCAGAGCCCTGAATCGGACGATCACGATGTACAGTCTCAAGCGAGCGATCCACAGGACGATGCCGAAAAGCTCTCGCGAGAGCCAGAGGTAG
>CCBP010000115.1:412168-439376 GCA_000765035.1 Trametes cinnabarina | reverse complement strand
CTTGTCGCCTCCGTGCAGCAGCCTTTCTACGTTATGGTCGAAACCACACACTTGGTAATGTCCATGCTTCACACTAGTGGGGATGCTCTTGGCTCACTCCAGCTCCAGGGACACCTTACCATCGCGCTGTCTTTCCTCGAAGCCAGTCATGCTGTTGACATTCTACGCGACGCAGGGCCTCAGGGACTGCACGTCGCCGACCTCGCGCGCAAGATCGAGGAGGTTCGTCTTGGACAGCAGGCCGCCTCATCTCCCAATATCAAGCGCCTTGATCCGGCGAAGCTCAGTAAGTTTGACCAGATTCCATGTATCGTCCCTCCTAACGTCTCGGATTGTCGCCAAACAGGCCACGTCCTGCGACTTCTCGCCACCAACCACTGGTTGCGTGAAGTGAAGCCGGACGTCTTCGCCAATAACAGAATCAGCAGCGTTCTCGACACCGGCAAGAGCCTCGACACTCTGCGTGACTCGTCAGTGCATCTACACCACCGCATCCCGCTATTGCTTCTCGACTCAAATCCTGCACCCATAGTCCCGAAACGAAGTATGCGAACACCAACGGCGGTGCCGCTTTCGTGGGAATGTGGTACGTGCACCGATAGTCTGCTGTCGAACCCGCGTTCGCTCACCACTCATATGCCCGCAGCACGGATGACCAATTCCGTAGCATCATGTACCTCAAAGAATGGCTTCTCCCATCGGCAGATAACACCAAGGCAGCCGAGTCCCCGTTCAACCTGGCCTACAACACCGACGAACAGTACTACACCTGGCTCGAGCGCCCCGAGAACGCCAGCAGACTCGTCCGGATGAGCGGTGCCATGGGCATCGCCCGCATGGTCGAAGGCGGTCTCAGCATCGCCGACAAGTCTGGTACGATGGAGCGCCCTATAGCGTCTCCCACACCACACTTACCCGCTATTGCGGTCTACTTTTAGTGTTCCCGTGGGACACGCTCCCGCAGGATTCCGTCGTCGTGGACGTCGGCGGCGGGATCGGTTCCGTCTCCGTCCAGCTCGCCGAGCCGTACCCGCACCTCCGCCTAGTCGTCCAAGATCTGCAAAAGACTGTGGAATTAGCGCCAAAGGTGCGAGTCGCTCTCCTTTCCTCTTGCTACAGTATATCGTCGCCGGAGCTGAAGTATGAACGGCGCTGACATCTCCTGCAGATCTGGGGCAGCAAGCACAAGGACCTGTTCGACTCCGGCCGCGTATCGTATCAGGTGCAGGACTTCTTCAAGCCGCAGCCAGCCGTGTTCAACATCCCGGGCGTGGGACCCGTAAAGCACGCAGCAGCCTACATCGTCACCCGCGTCCTGCACAACTGGCCCGACGCGCAGTGCATCGAGTACGTCCTGATTCCGGTCCACCTGGCTGTTCTCAAACCTGTGTCCGACTTGCTAACTATGAACCGCGCCAATCTGCAGGATCTTGAAGAACCTTCGCGCGGCCGCCGGCCCCGACACAAAGCTCATCATCCACGAGATGATCCTTCCGCTTGCCTGCGAAGACCCCTCGGCCGCGGAAGCCCCTGTCGAGTCCGGCTTCAGCGCCGTCACGAGCTCCCTGGCCCCGCGGGGTTCTCCCCTCCTTCCGAACCTCGGCAAGGCGGTCGCCGCAGAGTACGAGTTCGACCTGACGGTGAGCATGCACATCACCCAGCCACCTCGCGCGTCCTCTCACCCGCCCCCGATTGAACAGATGATGTCGGTCATGAACTCGAAGGAGCGCACGTTCCAGGAGATGCGCGACCTCACGCTCAAGGCTGGCTGGCGGATCGTGAAGGCACGACGTGCCCCACCGCCCGTCACCTGGGGCTGGATGATCGCCGTGCCGGCCTGAGAATGTCGTCACGATGCGTCCGCAGACGTACCCGTTGTAACATTAGCCAGAGCCGTGTGAGAATACAACCCCTCTTCAACAGAGGAAATGCGACACATTCCAACGAGGTGAACAAAAAAAAAGCGCTAAGGAAGAGAAAACCCGGCCTTGCTCTGTCCTTGCCGGTCATGCGCCTAAAAGGAGGCCGACAAGAGGAACAGCCCAAAGGAGCGCGTAGACTGACACTATTGATGGAAGATCAGGAGCAAGGGCAACAGCGCTCGAGCTTCCAGAGCTGTTGTCATGTCTGTATAGTGGTATCTATCAGCTCATTACCTCGGCTCCCGCAGACATCACACGTACGTGTACACGAAGTAATCCAGCAGCGCCACAGACTGGGAACCGT
The DNA here is from genome assembly GCA_000765035.1 of Trametes cinnabarina. Taxonomy (NCBI): domain Eukaryota; kingdom Fungi; phylum Basidiomycota; class Agaricomycetes; order Polyporales; family Polyporaceae; genus Trametes; species Trametes cinnabarina. Next base: position 437,150 of record CCBP010000115.1, on the reverse strand, counting down.
CAAACGCAGCGTTCCCTACGAGCACAGTGAGGTTGTGCGTTCCCGCCGACAGCCCGTCCTTCGAGTAGAGCGGCACATTGTACTCCGTCGTCCCGTTACCGGCGGGAGTTCTGACGAATGCGCCTACCTCGGCGTTGTCGAGAATGAAGGACAGGTAGATGCTGCTTGTGGCGTTCGAGTCGGTGTGCGGGACAATGCCGTACGCGTACACCGCCGTACCTAAGCAGACAAGACCGTCATGATTGAGACACAACCAGAACCCGTCATTGTGCATGTTCGCTGCTCACCGTTGAAGACCAGCGTCGCGGTGATCTGCTGCTGGTGCTGGACATCGTAGGTCGCCTCGTGCCACGTCCCGTTCAGCGTCTCGTTCTTGTCGACCGTCTTCACCGCGCAGCTCGTGCAATTCTGGCCCGTATTCCACGCGTCCGACGGCGAGTACACGACATGGACGCTCCCGTCCGGGCTGCCCAGAGTATCATCCACCGTCACGTTCTGCGGGCTGGGAGAAGCAGCCATGCACGCCAGAGGCGAACGAGTCGCGATGAAGGCGAACGCGAGTGCGAGGAGAGACGAAGACGAAATCAGCTGCATGACGATCGACGAGCGGGGACGTTGAAGGCAGGAGTTGGGTCAAGAACGCGGACGCTGCACTCTTGTATAGCCTTTCCGTTGGTAGGATGTGGCTATGTACGCTTACGACAAATGAAGTTGAAGCCTGGAGGCAAAGGGAACCGCCACCATCAACGCCAAGCTCGCGGATGGGCACACGACGGGCAACCGCCGTGGCGCAGCTTGCCCGACCTTCACGACCTCCATCGTTGGATGACTTCGCCGATAAGCTAAGCTGGGGCTCGAGGCGTGTCGTTGCGTCAAGAACCACAATGGTGTTTGCTACGCAGACTTCGCGGGCTTCAAGGCGATTTACGAGAGAGTAGGCGGATGCTTTTCGTGTGTAGGATGAGAGAGAGGACTGACAGAGGGCGGCATAACATCCCCGCATCGCCTCATGTAGCCGGTTCGGAGTGTGCCTGGCGCTATGTGAACGTGCCCGAGCTCCTTCCAACGAGTTACGAGTACCACCAGCCTTAAGGTTGACTCGCATCAACAGTGCCGGGAGAAACAAAATATGGCGCATCTGAGATGCTCGCGATTTGGGTATCCCATGTAACGACTGTGGGCGAGGTTACAGACGGTCCGCGCGAAAGGAGCGAATGGAACTACAACGCCGGATGGACTACAATTTCCCCTGATCAGCAAGCACAAACTCCTACCGCTAAAGGCTGCCAAGAGCGATAAGACCCGATGCTACCAGAATCGCATGTGGTACTCCAGCGCGTTGGCGCAGCGTGCGAGACGCCGCGCTGTTGGCAGGAGGATTCAAGGGCGCCGAGTTGGTGTTCGACGGAGCGGCCTCAGTGACGGAAGTTGTAACAGCTTGCCCGTCCCCGTCTGTCCCAATGGTTGCAGAGGGCGACCGACTAGAGAGGTTTGATTGCGAAGGCGTCTCGGCTGACTCAGTCGAAGCGCTCGGTGTACTGTCTGCAATGGCAGATGTCGATGAGGTCGTTGCAGCGGTAACGGACGTGGGTTGAGTGAGAGTCACAGTGAACGTTGTAGTCCCCTCGGCCCTCGAAAATGATCCACGCGGCTCAGATGCACTCAAGCTGTATGGCGGGCCGAGGAATAAAGAGCTCAGCGCGGCGCCTGAGTAATAAAAGGCGAGACCATGAGTACAACGCGACCACGTGACCGTGATTTACAGGCACAATGCTGATTGTAACCACGACGATATGGTGCGAACTCACTGGCAACGACCGCGCATGCTTGGCCGTAGAGCTCCTCCGCAGGTGCAATGTCGTTCGGACACCTCGACTGGATGCATTGGCCTGCTTTCACCGGGAACAGTGGCATGTTACACACACAGACCACGTCTGCCCTACACCCAACGCTCAATACACCAAAGCTCGGCAGGTCCAAGATCTAGGACTCACACGTCGTGGCACCGTACTCCCTGGGCTGCTTCCGTAAAGCATTGAGTTACGCAGGTGGAAACAGAGCCGGGATTCGTCAAGAGGGCCGCCGGAGTGGAGTCAAAGCGACTCGGGTCATTTGGTACCTTCGCAAAGAGTTGTGCAGAGACGACGCTGGGCAAGAGCACGGTTGACACAGCTAGGACGCCAAAAACCATCCCGACTGAGCTAGACTGAACTGAATTGTCGGGGCGGGAGAACGGTGTACGAAGGCTACAACTCACCTGTCACCACTTTATGTGGTCTGATGATCATGAATCAGGCGAAAAGATGGTCGATGTCACTAAACTTACGTGTCCATCAGATTCTACGCTTCATATCACGGTGCCGTCAGTGCAACAGGAACCATACGTACGATGAGTCTTAGACGTCTGCCCAGAAGTGAGGAGAACCTCCTCTGAGCAGAGAGTGTGTGGGGAAGGCGTCAGGGAGAGGACGATAGGAAAGTGTTTCGACCCACAAAGGAGTATACGTATGCCAGTGGATGGTATTGGTTGCGGAAAAGTCGCAGCCTGAGGCCTGCAGTCCGAGACCTGAGGCCGTCATGCATCATGACTTCAGGGCTGAGCCTGAGGACGGAAGCGCCGGCTGCTCGTTGGCGGGGAAGGCACCGATCATCTGAATCCTGTTCTCGCGGAAGTATTGTACGGATTTACGCCGAAGACCCTCCGAGCCACAAGCGTACAACTATCTCGGAGTCTGGAGTACTTTCTCTCAAAGTGCTACTTGCTGAGCAAGACTCTTTGGAATATAGATCTCTCTGACGACCTCACATCCTAGTATAATGGTACGTACTGGCGAGCAGTCAATTCACTGCGCCGGTCGCCGTCCAACTGGGCGGAGGTATCTACTTCCAACGACGGTGAGTATAATCCTCGCGAGCATGATCACCTGCTGATTAACCCGAAGGGCGATGCTGAAACATTGTGCCCAGCTCGGATATTGATGAGGGCGAACTACTATGTAGACGACTACTTCGGAACGCGAACACGACGGGAATCATTGGGCGTGCTTCCGGCCGCGGGGCGGATTCGGAGGAAGCCTCAATAGGGCCTCCGCCTGAGCATAAAATGCCGTCGCGAGCCCCGACACTGCCCCGACTTCTAGCTGATGATTTGGACGCACCGTGCGAGACGGACCTTCCATTAAGTTCCAATGGCCGTCTTCCAGTACTGCCAGTACTAGGCCACGGTACGGCGACGTGGCATTTGTGTGCTCGTACGCTCCGAAGCCCAAATACCCTCCGAACTACGCGCTACATCCTGCCTTCAGAACCATAAATTAGAACAAGTACAAAGAGAGCGGAACGCCAGGTCGTAACCGGCTGAAAAGAGCGTGTGTACAAAACAAGACTGCCACAGTGTCGTCCCAGTGTTTAATCCTTTCCCTGCTGGCCCCTCCACAGCTAACAGAAGCTAGAGGACCGCGCTCAGCGTCACGAGGAGCGCGAACGCGAACGCGCAACGTGAGACCGGCAGCGCGCCAAGGCTCACAGCGGCGTTGTTGGTCTTGGCAGGCAGGCTGACCTGTGAGGCAATCGTTCCGCTGGGAGGCACAAAGGGGAGCGACGTGCTGTTCACAACACCCGAGCTGCCCGCGGCGGCGTCCGTAAGCAACGAGGAGGGCAGAGAGCTGGTGGGCACAGTCGCCGTCAGAGGCTTGACGGTTATCGTCGTCAATGAGTGCGTCTCGGAAGAGGAAGACGTAGTCGTGGTCGAATCCGAACGGGTACTGAAGGAGGTAGAGGCGGAGGAGCTGTCAGAGTGTCCTCCTTGAGTGGAAGAGGACGCGTCGGAGGATGTGGTGGATGCCCCGGTGCTTGCAGACGTGGTCGAAGCGGTCATCTCAGACGAGAGAGAGACCGTGCCAGTACTGGGCACACCGGAAGGTAAAGGGAAAACTGAGAGAGAGTTTTGGCAACAACATCAGCTTCCATGCAAGATTAGGCAGAACAAGATGGCCATCCGCGTGATGACCATGGCGATGCGGACGCAGCGATCACATGACGGGTTTTCCAGGGCAGGCGGAGTTACGCGCAAGAAAGCGAAGGACTGACCTGTTGAAACCGAGGCACCGCATCGTTGCGTGAATAGCCCTTCTGCGACCTGCACTTCGTCCGGGCAGTTCTCGACGATGCACTGGAAGATGGTTGCGACGAGATTGTTCTTAGTGCAAGCGCATGCCATCAACCCATTGCTAATACCCGGAGCATGTCTATGAGCGAGACCGAACATTTACACAGCAAAACAATTGACAACATACAAGTCCGATTGTGGGCAGTCTTCATGGCCAGGTACACTTTCGCCTATGCATCCCGCCACGCAAGGGGGAAGGCTGGCTGAGGAAGAGTCTGAGCCATTCCCATCTGGAGCGCCCAGGACAGTTCTTGACAACAGGTTCCAACCAAGAATCATAATGACTGCGAAACGAATGGACATGGCTGAAGGACAGAGGAAGGCCTGAAGGCAGGTGGGACGAAGAGCGAGAGAAGCACTAGACCAGAGCGCGGAGCTTTATATGAACGAAGGTGGCTTCGAGGGAACAAGGATGCGATGGACAGTTGCGAGCAGCCACGTCCGAGTCCATCAGAGCTTATCATCAGTATTGTTACGTACGATTGACTTCCAGGACAGGTCCGGCCAGTGAGAAGTTCGAACGCGAACGTGATGGATGGATGGGCCAGCATACAAGCATCGTAAGTATGTACGGATTTGTGCTTGTCGATCCTTTCAAATCGCGTCGCAGAACAAGTACAGCCAAATTGTGGGTGGGTCTCGCTCAGATAGAGGTGGAAAGCTTGAGGCGGGCTGATCCTCGGTTGTGTCATTCGAAGGTCGTAGCGGATGGCGGTCAGGCCAGTCGAAGTTGAAAACTGAGACGGTCCATCGCAAAGTCAGAGTAGCAACGAGGTCCAGACAGTCATGTTAAGTCAAAAAGGAGGAGTGGACGACATGGTGCAGGATCCGGGAGAGCGGCGTACGGACGAGTCAGCGGAAGCTCACGCTCGCGAAGGTTGTGGCGCTGCGACGGTAGTGGGCATCTTGAGCGAGGCTGTAGGGTATGGATCAGGATCGTGCACAGATCAAACGTGTTTTTGACGAGCATCAACGACGGTAGGCTTCCATCTGGCGAGCTGCAGAGACTAGGGAAGAAGAGCGGACATCTCGACGAGGAAGAGATCCATCACGTAGCGCCCGTTCCTCTTTCCACCGTGACCGTCGTGTGCAAGTCGTGTGTCCCGGTTGTGGTGTGATTGCCAGAGCTCTCAGTCCGAAGTCCGACTGGTTTATGGATCTACTACTCAACGGTATCAGAGAGTCGAAGAGACGGCGAGTTTGGCTCCGGTCTGCGAACACATGTTCCAATCGCGCCTGCTCGAAAGACCCTGAATCTCTCTGATTTCAGTTTATTCGTTCTTTGAGGCAGACACTGAGCTACATAGCGTGTAAAGGTTTGTCTTGAGGGATATCGCCGCGGTTTGTATGGTAGCATATAGAGACCCTCGACATGCACTGCTTGGTCCCCTTCCTCACGCTGACAGCTATGATCACCCTAAGCCTAAGATGCTTTGAAGACCGTACGGTACATATGTACAACGTGCCAATGCAACGTTAAGTGGTAGAACTCCAAGTAATATGCGATAATGAGCGGGAAGCACATCAGCAATATGCGATTGTAACTTTCAGACCTGCAAGCTGCTCAAAGTTACTGATGCGGAAGTAAATAACGATCTCAGGCTACGGCAACAGCGGCTGCAGTGGGGGACCGTGCTCCTTGCGCCCCTCAGGTTCAAGCTGGATCAGACCGAACTGACGTCTTGGTAGCCGGGATGCCCCCACTGGCAATTGCATACCTTCTTGTACACCGCACTTGTACACCGCGATTAGCTACTCAACAACTTGGACCTGCGGCGGACAGGATATCTTCTTAACATCTGTAACCCCACCATAGCATACCATAACCACGGACGCCTCCGCATACCACATATGACCACCCTCTATACCGCCATACCGCCAAACCGCAGCATACCAAGTATCTTGTTATCGTTGCCGTATATGTTGTACCGAGTTCTATACAATCGCAAACATGAGTAGATTGGTCAGCTTCAGAGAGTGCTACCTGAGTGCCTTTCAAAGTCTCGCGCATTAGGACCTCCCTCTCCCGCCCTCCCCCGGCGCCGCGGGAATCTACAGCATTTCAACCTTTCGCGTACTTTCACTGCCATCTTGCCTCTAATGTTCCTGAACCCTCGTATACTTAGTACGCCTTGCCCAATCCCCAGTGACGGCCCGCTCTTGACAAGCCCTTACCCTAATCTGACTGTCACGGATTATCTGAGAATTGAGACTTTGATGTGACACGTTGTCACGTAGGTACCCAATATTGATAATGGGCTCTCCCAGCTTCAAGTTGTCTCTTTCTCGCTCTCTCTCTCTCTCTCAAACGTCGCTCATCTTCGCATTCGCTCTCACCTTCGCCCACCACTATCGTGTGCTCCGTTCATCTAACCACGATGACTGCTCTCCCTTCGGCTGAGAAAGCAGAAGAACTTCTGCCTCGCGAACCGCGTACACCTCTCAGTGTCTATCGAACATTCGTCCTTCCTGCCGAAGAGGCTGCGTTGAATCTGGCCGAACACCAGAATGCTCAGACTCGGGTCATCCAAGCTCGCGTGATAGGCTACCTCCTGCTCTATCCCCCCTCTCCACAAGCGCGCATGATGCTTGCAAGGGAAATCTCTTCCTGCTCTGGTTGGGAAGCCGTTTACGATCTTGGTGCCAAGTACATCAGACATTTCATCATCCTATGTGAGCCCTCTATTCTCTACAGCAAGTCCAAATGGGCCCACTGAGGATGGTTCATGTTAGTTAGAAAATCACGAGGAAAGACGCCTGTGCCGTCTAGCCATCCTTCTCGGCCGTCGTTCGATCATGACGTGCGAGAACACCTCCAAGATTTGCAGCGTGCCCCGCGTGACCATTCAAGCGCGAAAGTCTCCGTCAGTACTCCTCCTTTCGTATGTCGCAACCGAACACATCTGAAGATGGTAGGACCTCCCAGGCTCTCGCCCGAGACAACTACCGATGTATGGTCACCGGCAGAGTAGACACGTCATCCTATCTGTCTGGCCTCACCTCCTTATCTCCTGGCGAAATCGGTGGTTTCTCCAACTGCTGCCATATTTTTCCGGATTCACTTGCAAACATCGTCCCCGGTGCAGCCGGGCCCAAAGTGAGTGTACAATGTTGACTCGTTAATGGACCAGCCATCGGAAATCATGGGACTACTTTCTTTCAGGAACAGGAATCTGCCACTGTCTGGACAATACTGAAGCGCTTCGGCTATGAAGACATCTGCGAGGAGCTCGGGTTTGCAAGCACCAGCGCCAACTTGCATCGGCTGGAGAACATCATGACACTTGACGTGATCGTTCACGAGCAATTTGACCGTATGAATCTCTGGTTCCAAGCAATTGACGGTCAGGTGCGTTTCTTCCGTTACCATCTGTGCTGCAGAGCAACCTGTGACTGTACTTTCTAGGACAACACCTACAAGGTTGTTCTTGCGCCTGCGGTCGGAGGTCTTGCCAGATTGGTAGCGATACCCGAGCAGGTGACGTTTGTTGCCCATCGCCCCGAACTACCGCTACCAAGCCCCAAGTACCTCCGTATCCATGCGGCGTGCTGCCGGATTGCGCACTTGTCCGGGGCTGCGGAACATCTGGACGTCATCTTCCGCGACATGGAGGAACTGAAGGTCTTGGCCCATGATGGGTCTTCTGCAGATGTACTCACTTATGCACTTCATCACCGGTTGGCGGCGCCGGTTTAGGTACTCCTTTCGTGATCTACCTCACAGATACTTGTATTGTATACCGACGTAATGATTTGGCCGAAACCACAGTGCGTTTCGAGCGTCTTCAGCGCGTCCATAGGGTACTAGGAAGAACAAGGTGATATCCATTCACCGGAGCAGAGGGGCCGGGGCCAGAGAACCCATAGGATATAAAGAGATGACAAAAACACGAAGATACCGAAACCGTACCGCGACGAACGAATGCACAACATACCGTACCGCAAGCATCCACAGTATCCACAACAACAGCAAAAAAAACGAGCGTCCCGCACCATCCACCACTCACACATACGCCGCGCTCTCCAGCCCCGCCTTGCTCACCCTCCGCATCGGCTGCAGCGTCGCCTCGTCCACCGGCGCCCTCCTCGCATGGCGATACCGCCCCGTCGCGTCCTTGATCTCCAGCTCCTGCGCCGAGTCTCCCGTGTCCGTCACTTACCTGCAAAGGCCAGCTACTAATTTGGTGTAGCTGGTGCAAATATACGGGAACGCGGGAACACGACAGCACAACGGAGGTAACGCAAGACGCTTTTTGACCGTCTGCGCTGGTAACGTGGTGTATCATCTCATTTGCTCAGATCGCTACGATGCTGATGCACTGCTTCGCACTTCCGCCATGCACGTCATGCGTACGCTCCCATCGCAAGAAGCATTGCTAAGAGCCACACATCCTCTGCGGGATCCTCGCGTCGCCCTTGTCACGGTTTCAGACTGGTCGTACTATGCGGTGGCCTTCGAACCTACGACTACTTAGTACTCCAGTCGACGCTCCTGTCTTTGCTCGGTGGGTCTTTCTGACGCCAGCGTTCTCTTGCGGTCAATGTCTCGGACCCTCACTGTCTACGCGATTTTTCTGCTCCTGGCCGTTTCCTTGGGATGGCGCGGAGCTTACGCCTCGAGCTCTGCCTCGTCGACTCTATCCAACAGGACTGTTGACGACCAGGACAGCATTAGTGCGACAGGGACGACTCTGATGTATTCTCACAATATTGTATGGAATAGCCGTACGGCATGTCAAAACTGCGGACCTCTCGCCTCCCTCATAGACGGCTCCCAAGTGTTCGACGGGACATGGCACGACGCGACCGTTCCCGCAGGATTTCAATCTCCCGTGTTTACGGTCACGTTCACAGGCGTCGCGGTCCATGTCTACAACATCGTCGCCAACGCTGTGCCTGCCATCACCACTATCACCAGCTTGACATTCGCTATAGATGGACAACCTTCAGGATCGTACACTCATTCACCGAATCCCTCCAGTGCCGAGATCGAGTACAACGTCCTTGTGTTCTCCGCTACTGGCCTCCCAAATGTGGCACATACACTCGAGGTCAGCGCCAGTAACTCGTTCAACTCGTTGATCCTCTTTGATCGTCTTGTTTATACTGCTGAGCAACTTGACGGCGTATCCTCGAGCTCGGCCGTGGCAAAGCCACCTCCTAGTAGCATCACATCAGACTCTCCTACCTCATCCCGGGCCACAATCTCATCCACTACGTCCATATCGCCATTTTCTGATAACCCTCCCTTGACCTCTTTCGTTTCATCCGAATCGCTCACGTTTCACATTTCATCAAGACCTACCTCCGAGACCTCCACGGATTCCGTCAGAATGCAGACCGCGAGCACAACCTCTACGTTCTCTGTGCCCTCTACGTCCGTTCTACCTTCGGCCGCGAAGAGCGCCACTGCCAAACCAGCCTTTCATCCGTCCATTTACGCGGCGATAATAGGCGGAGTGGCAGCCTTTGCTTTGATTTTTCTTGTCAGCGTCGGGCTACTGATCTACCGCAAGAGGCAAAGAAATAGCGGACGGCACACAATGCGACCGCGCCCCAGGCATCAAGGCTCCTTCGCATCGTTCATCGGTGTGCGGCCACTCCGTCCTTCTTACATCGATGGTGTCTCACAGACCGATACTGGTAAGCGGTTCCAATTATATGTGCGCCAAAACTGACGTCGCAGGGTTTGCCAGTGACGCTCGACTTAGCCCTGTCACAAAGTCCTCAATCGCCTACGTCCAGCTCAACACTCCTCTTCACAAGAGCCCTCCGTTCACTCACAGCAACCCCTCCGGGAAGCGGTGAGACTAGCCCGCTTATAAAATGCCCATTGGAAGGCTCATGGGCGCGGATAGATTCCATGCGCGAAGTCTCTACGCCTCCGCCGCCAAATTCCCCCGTCGGCCACCACGCGTGGCTATCGCTCGGAGTCGATACCGCTCGTGGTACGCATGAACCGCACGCTTCTCCGCAGTCATATCCATCGAGACTGACGACCCGTCTCGATGCAGGTCGCATTGCATCTCCAAATCTTCGGATGAGCCGCATGCGCACGGTCGGCGGCGACCCGTTTCGTACCCCCGAGCTCTCGCGGACGAGTGAGTGATCCCCTAGCTCTTCGCGAGCACTGCCTGACTCGGCTCCATCTTCACGGCAGACTCGTCACGCTACTCCGAGTCCGTGCCTCCATCATACCACTCCGAAAACAGCCTTCCATCCTACGACTCGTCTCCCTTCGAGCCTCCATGAGTCCCGAAGGGCACAAGGTCACGCGCGAGGTGCGATTCATCGCTGGTACAGCAGCGCGCCGGGACCCCTCTTTGCTCTCTACCACCATCTGCCGGAATTTTCCCACGCCTCGTCTTAACAGGGGGAGGTCCCATCTGGTGCTAGGACTAGTTACAACAGCTCAGTATTGCAAGTTTTTCTTTGAACACACCATATGCCTCCAAAGTCGCAGAAGACGACGACTGCGACGAGCGGGAGTCAGGCGTCGCGGCCGGCGCCTATGAGCGCCGCTGCCAGCTCACGCCCCGCAACCCCGTCGCAGCCGACCACGGCGACGAGAAGGAGGGGGAATATTGGTCTCGGGTCCAGGGCTGAGACGTTCCGTGAGGCTGAGAGAGAGATCCCGGACGTGGACACTGCGGTACGTTTCCTACGACAGTATACACTGATCCCGGAGGGGGTCCGCGCTATCTCGGAGGAAGGGCTCGTCAGCGGCTTGCTGCACTTCGCTTTCTCAGAGCCCACCAACGAGCTTGCTCGGAAGGGGTTGATCGCCTTTGCTCATATTGCCCGGGAGCTGCTGGAGAGCCGTAGGTTCGAGGCGGTGGCAGCGACTGTAGCTGAGCGGGCGGAGGAGCAGCTGGTCCTCCGGCTTGACGATCACACTACCCGGATGGAGGCACGCGTGGAGGGCTTGCTGGAAGAACTTCAAGAGGCTCGCAAGGAAGCTCGAGAGCATGGTCGGCAGCTGAAGGAAGCCTGCGATTGGATGAGTCAGGCGGAGGCGGCCTTGACGGAGGCCAGGAAGGACTTCCAAGTGGCTGTGGGCAGCCAGCGCGCAGGTGCGCCCTCCACTCTCTCCTCGTCTCTGACCATTGATTCTGCCCCGGCGCGTACGCGTCGGGCGGTTACTATGGCAGAACACCTACAAAGACAAGTCCTTATTCGCGGGGCGACTCTCGCCGACCCGGACGGCCAGCAAGTAACGAATGCGGTTGCACTCCAGCAGGCCAGAAGAGCGGTGGACGAGTTGGCTGCGGATGGGCTCACGCCGCCCGAGGATGGAAGCGTGGAGGAGGCCAAAGTGCTCGTGCATGGGGACATCGTCCTCACGACGTCCTCGGCGGGTATGGCGCGGTGGCTTCTTCGCCCGGCCGTGGCCAAGGCCTTCTCACGCAAGCTCGGCCTCAGAGCGCAGGTCGTCGAGCGGACGTACCGGCTAGTGGCGGAGCGGGTCCCGGTCACGTTTGACCCCGCGGACCAGAGAGCTCTCCGCGAGTTGGAGAGCGTGCACGAGCTCGGCGCCGGGTCGATTTTGCGCGCTGACTGGATCAAACCGGTCTCACGCCGTCGCCCGGGGCAGGCTGCGGCCCATCTCATGCTGGTTGTGACGGGGGTCGAGCACGCCAACCGGGCGCTGAGAGGTATGAATTTCGCTGGAAGGAATGTGGTTGTGCGGCGGGACATTATCGAGCCAAAGCGCTGTGTGCGCTGCCGGAGCTATGATGGCCACTTCGCGCGCGACTGCAAGGCCCCGGACGACGTCTGCGCTACGTGTGCGGGGCCTCATCCCACAGCGGAATGCATGGTCACGGACCCGTACTGCTACCGGTGCGCAAACTGCCAGGAGGACGGTCATGCGGCATGGGACCACAACTGCCCCACGCTGCGTGCCAAGGTGCGTGCCTCCACTGCACGCCGTGCTGACGCCGGTTTCCGCTTCTTCGTCACCAGCAACCCAGAGACGTGGGTCCCGGAGGAGGAGGAGCTCATGCGGGCCCCTCCGCCACCAACGGTCTGGTCACAGATCAAGGGCGCCTTTGAGAAGGCAGACGTGGTGATGGCCTGCTCGACACAGCGGAGGGTAGATGAATACTTCACGCAGCCCGGCTCCTCTCAACCTGCCTCCCAATGAACGCTTCCGCACCACTCCCAGCCCTCCGTATCTGGCAGCAAAATCTCAACAAGTCGCTCACAGCGCAAGACGATCTGCTCAGCAAAGTCACGACCGCTGACTATGACATCATTGCTCTACAAGAACCGTATCTGGACCGCCTCGCGCTCACGCGCAGTACCCCGCATTGGCGAGTGGTCTACCCAACCGTGCATCGCGCTGACCCCTCCCGTCGCTCTCGAGCAGTCCTCCTCATCAGTAAGAAGCTCTCAACCAACGTGTGGAGCCCCATTGCAGTCCCTCATCCGGATGTCTGTGCCGTTACGATTCGAGTGGAGGACGCCGCACCGCTACACCTCTTCAACCTCTATGTCGATGTGAAGCACGACACTGCTGTACACGCAGCTGCGTGGGCAATGCGAGGTCTTGGAGACTGGGAGGACGATGACGATGATGGACCGCAGGCCATCTGGCTTGGCGACTTTAACCGCCATCACCAGCGATGGGACGACCCCGGTAATGTGCACTTGTTCACCACGGCTAATGTGCGACAGGCAGAGGTTCTCACCCGGTACCTCGATGTGCTGGGACTTGACATGGCCCTACCGCCGGGGATCCCAACACTGGAGCACATGCGCACCAAGAACCACACTCGGCCCGACAATGTATTTTGCACCAAGGGCCTACGTGACCATCTGCGGTCGTGCCTGGTGCGCCCTGAGCTTCGCCCACCTCATACTGACCATTTCCCAGTCCTCTCAGAGTTTGCGCTGCCTATGGCGGCAGCGCCTCCAAGGCCTCGACGAGACTTCCGGCAGGTGGACTGGGGGAGCTTTGATGGAGCACTCTCCCGCCGCCTCGCTGCACGGGCTCTCCCGGCCATCATCGAGTCGACAGGTGCCTTTGACAACACTCTCCAGGCACTCATGGACGACCTGCAAGCCACGATAGAGGAGGAGGTCCCGCTTACCAAGGAGACACCGTACACCAAGCGGTGGTGGTCCAAGGAGCTCACGAGTCTGCGCAAGGAGAAGGAACGTCTGGCACGGATTGCGCACCGGCACCGGCTGGACAGAGCGCATCCCTCACATGCTGAGTACCGACGCTTCCGTAACCGTTACGCTGACGCTATCCGAGCAGCCAAAAAGGATCACTGGCAGGCGTGGATCGACTCCGTTGATGCGAAGACGATCTGGGATGCCAATCGTTTTCTTCGGCGTGGTCCTACCGACGGTGGCAGCGCTCGCATTCCGCCCATCAAGGTGGTCGACGCGCACGGTCAACACCGTATCCTCACGTCGAACTTGGACAAGAGCATGGAGTTTCATCGCACTTTCTTCCTTCCGCCTAGCACTGCTGGTGTGCCGGAGGGCCCTTTTCCCCGGCCCCGTTTTGCATACCGAGAGCTCACTGACGAGCAAGTTCGACAGGCCATCAAGGCGCTGCGCTCCTTCAAGGCCCCGGGCCCTGACGCCATCCCGAACGAGGTATACAAGCATTGTGTGGACACACTGACACCCATCCTTGCAGCCCTCTTCCGGGCGTCCTTTGCGCTCAAATACTATCCGGACGCCTGGAAGCTCTCGGACACGGTAGTGCTACAGAAACCTGGGAAGGATGACTACACCGTTGCGAAATCGTGGCGGCCGATCGCGCTGCTTAGTTGCATGTCGAAGATTCTCTCCCGGTGTGTTGCTGATGTGCTGGTGTACGAAGCTGAAAGGCTCTCTCTCCTAGCCAACCTGCAGTTCAGGGGGCGGGCGGGTCGCACCACCACGGACTCGCTCCACCTCGTCACTAAGACTGTCAAGGATGCTTGGCGGCAAGGCCATGTGGCGTCGGTTGTCTTCCTGGACATCAAGTCCGCATCTCCCGCCGCCTCCCCGGAGCGCCTCTTCTACAATCTGCGCATGCGAGGCATCCCACGGGAGTATGTCGAGTGGTTGCGCATAAAGCTGACAGGACGTCGCACGCAACTCAAGTTCGATGACTACGTCAGCGCGCCCTTCGACATAGAGAGTGGCATCGACCAGGGATGCCCTCTCTCGGTGATCCTTTACGCTTTCTACAACTCCGATCTGATTGACAGTGCTGACACCTCTGACGGCGAGTTAGCAGTTGGCTCAATGGACGATGTCGCCCTCGTGGTAACCGGCAAGACCTACGATATCTGCCATGAGAAGATCCGAAGGTTCATGGACAGGCCCGGTGGCGCAATGGACTGGTCCCGCACCCACAACTCCTCCTTCTCCCTTGACAAGTTCGCCCTCCTCAACTGCAAGTCTCAGCCCAAGCGCATTGGCCTCGGCCCGCCCCTCACGCTCTCGGATGGGTCCACAATCAAGCCGGTCGACCACCACCGTTTCCTGGGGGTCCTGGTCGATCAGGGGCTGCGCTTTCGCCAACATGTTGCTGCGGCCTATGCGAAAGGGAGCATGTGGACCGCGCTACTCCGCCGCCTTGCAAACACCCGCTATGGGCTGTCACTGGCGGTGGTGCGCCGCCTCTATCTTTCAGTTGCCGTTCCGAGCTTCCTGTATGCTGCTGACGTCTTTCTCACTCCAGTTCGTAAGCTGCGTGGCCACTCCCGCAAGCATGGGTCGGTGGGGCACATCCGGCGCCTCGCCATGATACAGCGCCAAGCTCTGCTGATCATGACTGGGGCACTGCGCTCCGCCCCGACGGATGCCCTTGAGGCCCATGCCAACCTCCTCCCCTTTGACCTCCTGGTGGACAAGCTTTGTCATAGAGCGGCTGTTCGGCTCTGTGCGCTCCCCGATGCGCATCCCCTTGCATCGCATGTGCGCCGGGCTGGCACAAGGCTTGTGCGGGCTCACCGCTCCGCCCTCCATGAGGTGCTGGATGCGTATCGCAGTGACCTGGACTATCGTCACACGGAGAGGGTACGGCCATCGCGTCTCTCTCCACGCTGGCGTCCACGGCATGCGGTGCACATTCTGGATGACCGTGAGGCAGCAGCAGCGGATGATGAACGATGGGGCCAGAACGGTGCCTGGCGCATCTATACGGACGGCTCGGATGTTGATGGAGGGGTAGGCGCTGCAGCGGTGCTGTATCCGCCCGGGCGGCACGCACGACCTCGTTGCGTCTATTACCACCTGGGCCCATCGGAGCGGCATACAGTTTACGAGGCTGAGCTCGTAGGAATCCTCCTGGGGATGGAGCTGATTCGACAGGACCGTCGATGTGCTGGCCGGGTCTCAATAGCCTTGGACAACAAGGCTGTCATTCAGGCTTCAATGCTGCACTCCTCCGCTCCTGGCCGGTACCTTACTGACATCTTCCATGCACAGCTCAACTCCTTGCTCAGCACGCGACCTCACCTCCGACTCACCCTGCATTGGGTCCCAGGACACCAGGGAGTACCTGGGAACGAAGCTGCCGACGACGCCGCAAAGGAGGCGGCTGCGGGACACTCGTCCCAGTTGGCGGATCTTCCCAAGGCTCTCCGCAAACCCCTCCCCCTCAGCGTATCAAAGGCTCGCCAGGTCTTCAAGGCAAATCTGGAGCAGCGCGCGAAGAATCGCTGGCGAGACTCACGGCGAGGGGCGCGTATGGCAGAAATAGACTCGACTTTGCCGTCCAAGACATTCGATAAGATGCTGTCTTCTCTTCCGCGCCGACACGCTAACCGTCTCCTACAGCTGCGGGTCGGACACATCCCGCTTCAGACCTACTTCGCTCAGATCGGCAAAGCGGCTTCGGCGAACTGCCCCAGCTGTGGGGAGGGCCCGGAGTCGGTCTCACACTTCCTGCTGCGGTGCCCCACCTACGCCCTCCACCGTGCAGTCCATTTCATCCCGCTCGGCTTCTCGGGTCGCAACCTTGCCACCTTGCTCAACAGCGATGATGCTCTGCCACTCCTCTTCAAGTACATCAATGCCACAGGCCGGCTCCGACGCTTCTTTGTTGAACTGGCAGACCTGCCAGGGGTCGACGATGACGCCAGCTGAGCCCCTGACTCCCCGTACTCCTCTCTTAGTATGCACTGATGAGCTGCCTCTTCTAGACCTGTGTCAAGTCCACCAGCAGCTACTAGTACCGTCCTCCTCTCTCCCTCTTCAAATTTTTCTTTTTACGATAGATGGCTCTGTCGGGTTGTGCTGGACTTCGCATCGGGGATGGGGGAGTTCTGACGGGAGGCGGGGATACTGCCGACCATACTCCTGCCGCAGTAAGAGGCGTTCCGCCCGGCGGTGCAGTACCCGTCATGGGGCGGCAGGTTTATAACCCACTCCCCTGCCTTCAATGGCCGGGTGCGGACCGGTGCGAACGATATCCATTCTTCTCTTTACTCCACCTCCCTTAGATTCTGCCTACCGCTACTTTATACATGTACTAATTTGCGCCCTTCCCCCACACCACCTCCTTCTCGTGTTCAGTCTACTCTTCCTTGGTTGGTCTAGATAGCAGCAGCGACGTAGCAGCGTTATGCCTACCATAGGGTGCGGCCCTCGAGGGCAATAAACAAGGATTTCAACAACAACAACAACAGCAGCGCGCCGATACATCAGCAGTGTCGCGGCTACCCGCCTCTGCTGCTCTTGTTCATCAGCTCGTTACCTAGCAGGGATGATGAACAGTGAGATATGAACCACGATTTCGATGGGCGCCCCCTCGATCTGTCCCTGTCTTCTGCCTGTGCTTAGAAGTATAAAAGGTAGCCCACCGCTCGCTGTGTTGCAGAGTGCTGACGACCGAGACGGCGCTCTCGTCGAAGGGGTTCTTTCGCGCGACATCCCTCCATGGTCTCGGAGCTCCCGCATGTCAAACATCTGCCTGCAGCTGCCTATGAAGTAATACAAGGTTTTGGGCGCTGGCTGGAATAGCAGAAATGATACCCAAATGACATTGCTCGGTACATCTTCCATTTGCGCACCTCCGGGACCATCTCATCACCGCACCAGCACGTACACAGACTTGCAGAGTATCGCATATACGGAACAATACTTACGAACGTACCTATGCATGCATCAACGATCCTGCGCTCGAGACTCGTAAGGAGGCAGCTCTCTTATATCAGCGTTCGCACTCGTTCGTCTCATCCTGCCCGCTATCTCTGCACTATCAGCCAGTGATTTGGGATAGACTGACTCGGAACAGACAATCCCTTTTCGACATACGAATTCCTCGAGCTTGCCGTCCCGACTGGGTTAGTCGAATTCCTTGGACATGAATCCATCGAACTCGAGATCGCCGGAAGAGAATACATCTAGAGTTCGTACCAAGCCCCACCACGTTGTATGCGTACAGTAATTAGCAGGTGCGCCCAAGAAGCATGGTGCTATTAACACCGCCCAACAACCTTGTTCAATGCACGAACAGGAAACCCGCCAGTACTCCCAAGACACACAGACCCATTCCCCCCATAGCCCGGTCTCCATCCATCCCCAGCCCTCGCGCAGCGTTCACTGTGGCATTGGAGGGCATAGCGCTGATTGAGCTCGCCAAGGTCGCAGTCGACAAAACGGAGCCCGACGTCTCTACGGTTGCAGCAGGAGGCTCATCAGCGTCAGCGGTCACGGTGAGCATCGTCGCAGTAGAGGTGGTGTCGTTGATCGGCCCAGACATAGTCAGCGAAGGCTGGCCTGAGTTCGAAGACCACGCCGCGGTTACGCTGAGACTTAAGGACGACTGGGCGGACGTCTCGGTCGTGCTTGTGCTGAGGCTATAACTCGTTGGAAAGACGGAGCTGCCTGTCGACGACGAGCCCGTTGTCGAAGTCTGAGAACTCTGGCGACGTTCGGTGGAGGTTGAAGTCCCAGAATCGGGCTCTATACTATGGACGCTGGAGACGGGTGGGGGCCCTGTGGCTGTGTGACTTGTGGATGCAGCGGTAGACTGAGGTGCCAGTCCGCTGACGGATGTGGCTAGCGCTGGGAGTTTGTGAGCATCGGGACACCGTAACGCGACAATCGAAGCAAGACGGGCTCACCAGAGGCACCGCACTCGTCAGTATACAGCGACAGAACCTCTTGGACGTCAGCCGGAGTGCATTGCTTCTGGACGCACGCCAGTGTGTCCCGTAAGAATGTTGCATTGGTGCATACGCATTGCAGATCCGCGCTGTACGAGTGCAGGAATGAGGGACCCCGACGCCAACTACGTTAAGCGGCTCACTCACAAGTTCACGCAACCATCAGAGAACCCGGTCGAGACCACGCAGTTTAGAACACACTGGGAGACGTCGTCCCTGGCTTGCAACGATGTGGCCATAGCTGAGGGACGCAACGCCGCCATGGCTAGGACAAGGCCGAGCCCGCGTCTGAATGTCATCATTTGGAGCATTAGGGCGATGAGGGCGGAAATGGTGGGAGCAGGAGGTCGGAAATAGTCTGAGAGGACCACCTATGTGAGTAGCCTGAAGGGATATGCAAAGATGAAAGGAGGTCGGCCTATATAACCGAGCAAAATACGTGCACTAGTCGCGCCTTCAATGTGGGTGCTCTCAGCGGCGCGGAATGTAGAGACGTGAACGCTGCGGAGATGTATCGCAGGTTTCCGCGCCAAGGCAATGCTGTTGCTGAGCTGAGAGGGTGTATCGAGGGAGTTGCCGCCACGGCGCCGGAAGCTCGCCAGGCTCGCTTCCATCTATCGTATTACCAACGCAGATCACAGTGCATCGTCTCGATTGCTGACAGCAGTACATGTCGAACGTGTAGTCCGGTACATAGTCCACGTGTACAAATGTATCACCATCTAAGAACCTCGTTAGTTAAACGTTGCACGTGCCACGTACGCATGCTACTCGCCTTAGTCAACAATCCTGTGCTCGAGGTTCGTAGGGAGGCGGCTACGCTGTGTCCGCGAACCCAGCTCCAAACTACTTACAGTGGCGACAAGCTGTCGTATGCTTCTGCGAGGACTGGTGCGCAGCGGGCGACCGCCCATGGCACCGACCGTGTATCGCCGCGACTATCACCATCCGGCACAGGCGGTTCATTATTTCCGATGATCTCTTGAGTCGAAGGGCCTGGCACGTCCGACGACGCCATCGCCGACGGATCTGGTTATGTTCGAACTCGGTGAGATTGGTGGTACAGAGCCATTTCCAGCGTGACCGATTGGTAGCGTATCTGGTGCACGGTTGAGAACGGGCGACGAAGCGTATGAAGAGAAGAGTACCTATCGCGGTTGGTTTGTGCATCCTGATATCCGTAGTATACGGGCCCATGCTTCCAGGGGAACAAAAGCATTGTCCGTTGTACGACGAGCGGTCGTATAATACAACAGCGCGCGGGCCACCTCTCGCTGTCTGGGCGACGGTGACATCTCCCATCCCAACTCACCGGTGTCCTTGGCTGCAGTTGGATGTTTTCGGGAAAATTGTCATGCCAGTGTCAGCTCTGAGTGGCTAACAATCACCGATTGTCTTCTAGCCAACCACCACCTTGCGGACAACGGGTCCACGACTGTTCTGCGCGGCAGCTCGGAGCTGACAGCTCGCCAGCTTCTCATTTACTGGCGACTCGGAGTTGATGTATTGATGACTGCTTTGCCAGAGTAGTGGTTCAGTCGATACTGTGTTCACAGCTTTTGACGCCGTTGGCCGTACACATACCGCAACCATCACGTGCGCGACGGCGCCTCACAAGAGCTGAGGAACGAGTACTCTGGTACTTACTTCGACGCGATATGCGTTACGTTGATCAAGCGACTAGCGTAGTATATGCACAACTCTGGACTTGACGAAGTGCTGCAAGTACTATCTGCAGTATTCACGCCACGGCCTAAGGCTTCAGCTTCAGCGTCGGCGCCCCTTCCCCTACTCGCATACCATCAGGGCGGCTTCTGGGTTCTGTACGTCCAGTATGTTGCCTGAAAGTACTCAAGCTGTTGAAATCTACCATAAGGCGTAAGCACACGATGCACAGTAATGGATGAAGTGTTCCATACTCATACCACGGCCACGTTCGTGGAACAGCCGCAGCATTGCCATATTGCCAGCTGTCCGTTTCTTTGCGATCTTGATCACGACTCGGAGTGCGCTGCTGCGTACTTGTACTAATCATGCACACACGAGCAGAAACACTACCTACAGATAGTCGAGTATGGCTCGTTTTGCGCTGTCGTGTCAGACGACTGGAGTACCTCGGTTCCTTGTGACCACTGTAGGCCACTCCGGGTCCCGGCTCCCTCTTAGACCGAGGAGGACCCCTTCGCTGAGTGCTGCCTGACCGTGCAGGCTGCGGGACGGCAACGGTGTTGTCCGAGAAAATTCGGCGGGTTCGGCAAGTAATATGCTACAGTAGTTCGCGCTTCTCCAGGACGAGGGTCGCTAAAGCTAGTCTTTTGTTCACAGGTTCGTTCTCCCACACCACGAAAGGAAACGTCTTTCACGCGATGTCCGTGCTCCCATGACCATTCGCGACCCAGTCTTCGCCCACAGGCAAGACTTTCCGTCATCCTGGACTGGCAGCCAAATTATGCGTGGATCATGAGAACGCGACGTCCCTGATATGTACTGCCGTTCAATCACTAGTCCGTTTCAGCACGCGCGGGATTCAGTCAGGGCAAAGCCCCGCAGAACGCGCGGGTTTATAAGGGCATGCAACATCCAGGATCGACCTTGCACATTGGTCGGGCCATCCTCAATCTGTTTCTCATCCGCCGACATGCCTGGCGGTGGTCTCTCTCGTCCTTCTGAACCAAAATCTGTCAGCCCCGAATCCGCCCCGTATACGCTCGGCGAGTTCTGCATCGACGAATACAGGCCTATCAAGGTCATCGTCGTCGGTGCAGGCTTCAGCGGGATCACCGCAGGCATCCGGTGCGTGCAACACCTTTACTCACACTCATTGAGCGCCCTTTTGATCGGCCATATGTCAGCTTCCGGCAGAAGATACCAAACGTCTCTGTTGCGATCTACGAGAAGAGCACCGGAGTGGGCGGTGCCTGGTTCAACAACAAGTATCCGTGAGTGCCCTCCGCGCGTGGTCCCTTTCTGTGCTAGAGTTGCTGAGCCGTACGTAGGGGCCTAGCGTGCGACATTCCCTCAATATGCGTATGTGTCTTCGTCGGCATGGCTGCTCCGTCTCTTCCTGACACCCACATAGTATCAGTTGACTTTCGAAGAAAAGGTGGCTCTGTCAGCGTTGTTGCGCTCACGGTAAATTGCTGACTCGCTCGCATAGAGAGACTGGTCCGCTTTCTACCCCCCGGTGCCGAGATACGTCAGTACCTCGAGGGGATCGTTGACAAGTACAAGCTCGCGCCTCACATCAAGCTCGGACACGAAGTCACGCATGCCCAGTATGACGAGCCATCTGGCAAATGGCATGTTCGCATTCGGCGCACTCATCCAGCAACCGGGAAAGTGGAGCAATTTGAGGACACGGGAGACGTCCTATTCACCGCCTTTGGGTCGCTCGATAGGTGGAGTTGGCCGGATATCAAGGGGCTGGAGACTTTCAAAGGAGAGCTGCACCACAGCGCGGGATTCGACCCTTGCGGGAAGGCGTGGCAGGAGGTCGCCGAGGCGTGGAAAGACAAGACCGTTGGCATAATTGGCGTCGTGAGTGACACGTATTCCGGCTCTACCTTTATATTCACATGCTCACCATCCTAAACCGCGCCTCCAACGTGTTTTTCAGGGATCCAGCGCGGTGCAGCTCGTGCCCGCGTTACAGCCGCGGGTCAAAAAGGTCTACAACTATGTCAGGGGAAAGACATGGCTCGCGGTCCCTTTCGGAAGCACGGGGTTCGCCGAGTTCCTACAGCGCGATGCCCAGAATGCGGAGAACTGTGAGTGGGCCATATCCGCACGGCGCTGTATTCTTTCAACTAAGCCCATCGACTCTGTGTCTGCCCTAGATCAATATACCCCGGAAGAGCTCGCACGTTTCAAGAACGACGAGCGGTTCTACAAGAACTACCGACATGCGCTTGAGACGGAGATCAACGCACGTCTCCTAATGTTTCCACCCGTCTTCTGTCCGCTGACTCCTCACATAGAGCATTCACGCCTCCACGCTCCTAGGTACGCCTATGCAACTGCAGGCGCAGCAGATTTTCCGCGCGAACATGGAAAAGAAGCTCGAGAAGAAGCCGTGGATCCTTGAAAACAGTGCGTCCCGCTTCGGGCATCGTTCCTACCTTCCCCTCTGCCGGTCGCTGACTATGGGAATGGCGGTCTCGTGGGATCCAATGCGCGTGTATAGTGCTGCCCGAGTTCCCACCTGCCTGCAGGAGGCTCACTCCGGGGCCAGGGTACCTAGAAGCCCTAGTTGAGGATAATGCGCGTGCATGTTGAGTCGTGGACTTGGGTAGGAGGCTGAGCTGATTGGAATACTTATGCAGGTCGACTTCATCTCATCGCCGATCAAGCGAGTTACGGAGACGGGCATCGAGACCGAAGACGGTCAGCACCAAGAACTCGACGTTCTCTTCTGTGCCACGGGTGCGTGCTTCCGAGTCGGTGCAATGATCCCATACTGAACGTATGGTACAGGATACGACGCGACGTACCAGTTGCCATTCAAGATCATCGGCCGAAACGGCGTGGACATCAGCGAGAAGTGGAGGCCTCACCCGGTCACCTATCTTTCCGTTGCCGTCGACGGGTTCCCGAACATGTTCATGGCGCTGGGGCCGAATTCCGCAGTCGGGTCGGGCTCGCTCCTGGCGCTGATGGAGTATCAAGTGATGTACGCCGTACAGGCGGCTGCGAAACTGCAGCGGGAGCGCTTGAGGAGCATCGAGGTGAAGCCGGAGGCGGTGCGCGATTATGACCAGTATATCGACGTAAGCACTCACCTCCTTCCGTGCGTGGCTGCCAGGAGCTGACTCGCGTGTGATAGGCGTACTTCCCCAAGGCGCGTATGGTTGACTATCGCAGCCTACCATCCGTGCTGACTTCGACTGCAGTCCGTCTATTCCGCGAAGTGTCGGTCGTGGTACAAGGGCGGCCGCGAGGAGGGGCGTGTCATTGGTCTCTGGCCAGGTGCGTACCTCATATACCGGTGCGTCCCCGAGCACGCTCAGCCGTCAAGCCATGCAGGCTCGACTCTCCATGCGCTCAGAGCGCTCTCCTATCCGCGCTGGGAAGACTACAACTACGAGCGCGCCGACCCCATCCAGAACCGTTTGTACTGGCTTGGCGACGGCCAGACCTACGCCGAGAAAACGCTGACGGGCGAGAGTAAGTCATATACGTTACACATCTGTCTGTGTATCATTGTCTGGGCACGGCTGACGCGCGCGGCCAGGGGCGTGGTACTTGCGCCCGCCGTATCTTGACGTTCCGCCAGGTGAGTGATCGCGGTCTTGCGCGGCCACCGGGGACCGAACTGACTGTTGGACGGGCTCGCAGTGCCGGGCGATGAGCCGCCCGTGCAAAACCGCACGGATGCGCATGGGGCACCGTCAGCTCAGATTGCACGTCTTTGATCATACTTGCATGGATGATGTATGTATATGAGGATGGCATTTG
The DNA here is from genome assembly GCA_000765035.1 of Trametes cinnabarina. NCBI lineage: Eukaryota > Fungi > Basidiomycota > Agaricomycetes > Polyporales > Polyporaceae > Trametes > Trametes cinnabarina. The sequence continues at coordinate 413,405 of CCBP010000115.1, read as the reverse complement.
GCGGTGGAAATGAGTGCTCAGGTCCATCCCGATGTAAGGAGGTTGCGACTTGTCGGGGGAGACGTCGCTAAGCTTACTCTTGTTCGTATACAGCCCTTTACGTGGCTTCACATACCCTTACACTCCCCTCACGCTCATCTCAGGTCTGAGTGCAGAGGAATGGTGATTACCCAGGAGTCAAGGAGAGAGTGTATCTAATCAGATAAACGCTTTGACGCTCTCTGCAGCACTGCCTGGGTCTCGCCCTCTCATGTCCGTCATGTTTACGCTCACCTTCGACGTCTCCACGGCCTCTCTGCGCCTAAACAAAGGGCCTTAGCGACGCTCCACCGCCCCCCTCCCCCGCATCTGGGGAGCGGGAGAGCGGTCTCGCAGGAGAACCGACAACGCACGCTTTCACGAGCCAGGACACAACATGTTTTCGAATGCATTCGAGGGTGATGCATGTTCGCCCGCATGAGCAGTGCGGTGACGTCGAGTGCCCGCGCTGGCTAGAACCACCGTTGATCCAGTACCACACCGCACGCGAGCGCATCTTGCGTGATGATGGTGAGTCGGTCGCCAGCCGCTCCTGTACACATCCTGCGTGAAGTGACTGCTGCTGCGGCTCCCCAGCATCCTTTGTTCAGAGACCTCGCGCACGGGCGCCTAGCAGACGAGGGTTCTTGCCCACCGTTCGCGCAACTTAGCGACTCCACCAGAACGGCTTCCTCACTCCGAGGGCGCGCACTCCGTGCTTGCTGCGTGCAGCGCTCTGTTCTGGTGCCCGTTATGAGGCTGATCGAGCATCCGCTCCGCTGCTGCGCAGCACTGCTCGCCGACCGAGGCTCGCGGGGGTCGAAGGGACCCCATTACCGCATACCGCATACCACGGCCATGCAAACCCGTATATAAGCTCGCAGCTCGAGGGGAGTCGGCCGGTTTCCTCAGAAGTCCTCCTCTCGCCCGCGCACGCACCCCACACCTCCGCCGTCGTTGCCGTTGCTCTCTACACTCGCACTCTTTACGCCTTCACCCGCCTTCGTCACTCATCACAACATGTTCGCGAACACGAAGCTCATCGCTCTCTCCCTCATCTTCGCCTGCTCGAGCGTCCTGGCTATGCCCCAGGACGGTGCGGGCGCAGGCGCAACTGGTGAGCACCCCCTTGGTAAGATAGACGGATATAGCGAGCTAACCTCACTGTAGACACAGCGGTGGCTACCGATCCCGCCTCTACGGGTACCGACGCCGCCGC